>JAAEAF010004753.1:0-55696 GCA_011037195.1 Triatoma infestans | reverse complement strand
TATTATTATTATTATTATTATTATTATTATTGTTATTGTTATTATAATATTTTAATGAGATATATTTATGCTTTCCAAGTACTTAATGAATATTCCATTACAATATATATTATATATTGTATGTGAAGTTAAAATTTATTTAGCGAGATAAAAAAAAAAAATAAAGTAACACAATAATGAACTAGTTTGTTTTTATTTACTTTATTTTTATCTTGTTTATTATTAAACTTTATTTTTCTTTCATCTCATATAATAATTTATTTTAACCCATTTTATGTTAAAATATTTATATCAAAACAGAAACAAAAAAAATAAATCTAAAATTAAAAAAAAAAAAACCTTATTTGGAAGGTTTTTTTTTCTTTTAAGTTTTAAATTATTTTTTAACGATTTGAACTATATTTATATATAATAATATAGAAATTTATTAATAATGATGTAAATAAGGCAATGGATTATGATTAAGGAAAATCACAGAGTTATTGAAATGAAATGAAATGAAAAATTTTATTCTTGTCCCGGGACATAAGTCCCTTAGGAACAATAATACAAAATACAAGTGGCCTAGTATGTCTGGCCTTGGCAATTATGTATATATATCATTAGTAATAATTGATAATAATAATTATTGAAAATGATTAAGCCATGAATGATAAGGAGGAAAGAGAGGAATCTTCTAAGGGTTCGGAGAGACTTGTGAGGATAAGAGGTGGTGAAAAAGACGGGACTTGAAGGTATCAATAGTGGAGGCACGACGGATAGACAAAGGTAAGGAGTTCCATAAATAGGTGGCACGGATTACAAAGGATTTTTGAAAAGCGGATGTATGGTGGGAGGGAGTATAAAGATCGGAAAGACGGGAGCGTGTGTTACGGGTGTGGACAGACGATTTAAATTTCAGAAGTTTAAAGATATACGAGGGTCTTTGAAATTGGATGACTTGAAAGAGTAAAGAGCCTAAGAAGTACTGGCGACGATAGATAGGGAAGAGCCAGTTCAACTCGTGGTAGAAGTGCGATATGCGGGAGTCTCTGGGGATTCCGAGGATAAAACGAATAAAACAGTTCATAAGACGTTTAAGTTTGGCCTCGAGATCTCCAGAGAGTCCCCCGTACACTAAGCAACCATAGTCGAAATGGGGGAATAATAAGGGAGGTCACAAGGAGTTGACGGGTCTTCGCTGGGAGGAGATGGCGGGAGATGTTGAACTGTCTGAGGATAAATATGGATTGGCGGTTAATGTGGGAGATGTGATTTTTCCAGGAGAGGTTTTGGTCGAATATGATTCCGAGGTTTTTAACAGAAGAACAATATTTTATCGGGATGTTGTTGAGGAAAAGGGTGGGGAAGGGAGCAGTGGAGTTTATGAGGAATTGGGAACCAATGACAATGGCTTTGGATTTGTCTGGGTTAAGGGAAAGCATGTTAGCTACTGCGCACGAATTAATGTTGTTAAGATCATCCTGCAGCTTGTTTATTGCATCTTGAAGATCAGAAGGCTTAAAGGATAGGTAAATCTGGGAGTCATCGGCATAAAGGTGGTAGCTGGAATGGACAATGGATAAAGGCAGATCATTAATATATACAGAAAAGAGGGTTGGGGATAAAGAGGAGCCCTGGGGCACGCCACGGGAAAGAGGAAGGGGATTAGAAGGTTCGCTACCTGGGATAACTACATACTGGGATCGGTTGGATAGAAAGGATTGGAACCAACGGATGGCGCTATTGGACAGAGAGAGGGACTGGAGTTTAGTGAGAAGAATTTGGTGGTCAACAGTATCAAATGCTTTTGAGAAGTCTAAGAGAACTAGAATAGTGAGTTGTTGGTTGTCTATGGCGATTTGTAAGTCATGGGTGATTTTTAGGAGAGCTGATTGAGTCGAGTACCCGGGGCGGAAGCCAGATTGAAGTGGGTTAAGCAGGTGATTCTGTTCCAGGTAGTTGGATAATTGGGACTGTACTAAACGTTCTAAAGGTTTGGAAAGATTGGATAGAAGGGAAATGGGATTGGTGGGGCCCCATCAAATTTTGAATAATATAATATTACACTTGGTTATTTATAAATAATTTTCTTCTTTTTTTTAAAAAAACGAAATTAAGTGATAAGATCAATTTTGCGATCCTGTTAGATTTTAGCATCAGAGATTAGATTTTCCATGATAGCCAGCTCTTCTTTTGGTGGTCATCGACAGTTTTCGGGAGTTCGCCCATCATCAGGAGATGTTTTTGTCAAAACAATATGATAATATATAGGCTTGCACAGAGCAAATTCAATACAAGTGAAATGTAATTGGTGATGTTGTGTGTTTGTAAGCTCTTTGCTTGTGGCGTGAGCGGTTTAGTAAAAGGGCTTGTAAGTATATGTTTAAGAGAGTGAAGTATGAGAAATAAGAAAGTAGTCACCACTGCTAACAATAAATATATTCTATTGAAATAATAACTACAAATTATTTGCAAGATATTATAAACTTATTAATTATGCCCTGATGCTAAGAGAGCGGAAAAACAAGTGTTCTGCTTCGGTGTCTACAACAAACTATATTCAAGGGAATGTCTTCTAATTGTTATTTCAAGTCTTCCCCTGTGAGAAGTTGGGGTAGACAATGCTATCAAGTTCATGAACTCTAAAAGACAATAGTGGTCTTCTACCTGAAATGTCTTTTGCAAGGGAATTGCCACATATTCTTCATAATTTTGACTTTTTTTCAAATTAAGTATATTTTTATATTTCTTGCATCCATCACACAAGATATCAGAAAGAGCAATGGAATTTGCTCTTTGCTCTTTGCAAGTCTATGTTTTAACTAAAACATCCTAATGATGGGTGAACGCCTGAAAACGGTCGATGACCACCAGTAGAAGAGCAGGCTATCAAGGAAAATAATCTCTGATGCTTTCCAGCTCTGCGGAATCAACGACAACAACTGTGGTGTTAGATATTCGGAACTGAGTTTTAATGGAGTTATTTGTTTTATGTTTCCTTGAATACGTAAGAAATGTTTAGTACCTATAACTAATTTTCATGTTTTATATACATAGTGAGAGAAAAGAGGGTTCCCACCCTAGGCTTTGCCTTCGGTGAAAGAATTCAGTATTTGATCCCAATGTTGGCTCTAACATTTTTGACATATATGAAGAAAAACTATATTTAATAGCAGACCTGGCTTGTGAAAGCCTGAACTAAACGGTGTGGAAAATGCCAGCTGGGGCCTCACGGTATCTCACAGGATCTTCAGGAATCCATTTCTTGGATCAGAACAAGAAAGAAAAGTTTTGTGAACATGTGGCCGGAAACGCTTCTTATCGAATAAATCGCAAAAAAGGACTAAAACCAAAAAAATCCTGTTCTCCCACTTTTTTACATTTTTATCAAAAACTGTAAAACTTGACCGATACTGAAAAAGAAATGTTGTGGAATTGTCAATCTAAAGATATCAAAAAAAAAATTTGATGGTTCAAGAGATAAACGGCTTTAATGTTTAAAAAATTGTTCAGTAAACATGCAATTTAGAGCGATGGTAATTTTTAATTAGTATTTTTATCAAACCCAGGAGAATGATTTAATAAATTTAACTTGCAAATAAAGGAATTAAAATGATACTAAATTTTTTTTCTAAAATGAATTTAAGTAAAAAGTAAAGTATTCCAAAAAAAAAATAACGATCAAAGAACATGTCGTTCAAAAATGTCTCCCTTCTGTTTGCAAGGCAAGCCTCTGCACCTCAACAAAACATCACCTTCAACTGCATTTCTCACTTGTTGTTCTCTCTATTTCGGTACAAGCAACACTAATTCACCTCTACGGTGTGCTCAGGCGGTTTATGGATTTAGCATAATGTCTGTAACGTTTCACCATAAAAAAAGAAATCCTTGGGTAAGATTAGTATAGCGAGTCGGCCAAAGTATTAAGGCCGTCTCGATCGATCCAGTTTTTCAAGCCAACTTCTGGGCTAGAAAACTGTCCCAGCTATGCCCACATATCTTCCAGTAGGCTCTACAGTACTGGAAGTTTCCTTCCAAGAAAGCATTGAAAATATCTGCGTTGATTGATGTGGAAAATGAAGTCCAATCGAATAGTTATCATTAAAACCAATCTAAACGTTCTGCTTAATTCATATTGGCAGAACTAAAGTTGATCAATGATTATTACAAAATTAAATGATTATAAGAAAAGATCGATAATATTTGGAAAATTGAAAAATACTATCAGTAAATAAAACATTAAGAGAACATTTGGCTAGATAGTGCGAAGGATGATTCAGTTCTTACAGAAAAGATATTACATTTCTGGCAACTTTGATCTTCTATCATTCCATTATCAGTATATAGCATCTCCCCTCAGATTTGTGCACAAAATAATACAAAAGGTTATGTGGATGTATGATATTTCTTTCATTTAAAAAAAAAAAGAAAAAGTAAAATGAAAACGTTAATCTTAAACGAAAGTAATTTTTATTTCTTTCTTATTTTTCAAGTTGATAAAATGAGAAGATTAAGTGAGGGTACAAAAAGATAGAATAGCTATTAGCATGTAACAAATCGTTAATTTATGATCTTTTCTCAGGCATGTTTATAATAAATGTTATTTAGATGGCCGTGACTTGGTGATTTATTTTCTGCCAATAGATTAAAAAAGAGAATTCCTATTCATTTGTAACTGTAATATATTTTTTTTTTTTTAATTTTATTTTTGTAAAGTTGAATTGTTCAACTTTCAATGAACTTTTCAATAACTAGTTTCTTGTTTCTTTTGTAGACATTCCCGGCTAATAAAATATAAAAAAATATCTTGTTTTTCTACATGCTTAAATCATCGTGAGAACTTACTTTAAAAACGTGATTTACTAAGTCGTTAATTTTGTTAAATAAATAAAAAAAAATAATAATAATAATGATGCTTTAAAATTGTTATTTCTATCAAATATCTCTTTGTTCCATTGATTCTCACAATGATGATTTTTTTTATTTCAATTTTGATGGGATATTGGGCCCCTTCCTTTAAATTATTAGACATGTATTTTCACATTGTCGGAATCATGCATTAGATGAGATACGCCTGGTTGGGAGATCTGTTCCACCTCCAATTCAACATTGAGGAGTTATGTAAAACCACTAGTGTAGTACTCACTGACCACAGACACTGGCTGCTTAACATTCTCTTTTTTATTCAGACAAAGAAGTCAGGAAAGCGAAATCTTTTGGCAGTGATTTCACATATGAAGGAACTGTAACAGAACAAACGCTTCTAATTTTTGGAGGTGGCCGTTTCTTCCTCCTGATATAAGTAACCTAAAGTCACTCAATTTTGCCAGTCTTTTAACTAAGATGTACATTGCCGAAGGCTGAGTAGTCTGTAAGTATACCATTGCTTTATGTGGAAAAGTTATTAATAACGTTAACTGATGTTGAGCCATTAAGAGGAGCGTTAAGGGAGCTTGACTTTTCGAGAATAATGGCATCCTGGGAATCTATGATGTGAGCAAAGTATCTGGTCTATTTGGGGCTAGCTTTCCTACTTCCTCACCAGTCATAGTCTCGGCTAGTGAATCCGCATTGGGTGAGAGAATTCCAGGATTTGATTCCCATGGATATCGTGAAAAAACATGTGGAATTATATTTAAAGGCGACACCAGTAGCTAATGCCAGGACCAAATGTCAGATGGAACTGTGATATGCTTATCACATCATTACAGTAAAGGTACCTTTTTGGCCTTTTATGGACTTTGGCATTATAATATTTCCCCCATCCTATTATGGAAACTCCCTATTTCCCATCGTTGCTGCCCATTACGAAAGCTTTACCAAGGAAGAAATAGCGTCGGAAAATAGCGGACTATCAAATTTGAACTAAGTGTATAAACAGATTTTGCTTTGTCCATTAGCGCAGTATTTATCCAGCACACCCCCGATGATAAGCGAACGCCCCGAACCAGTTGATGACTAAGAAATCCCTAATCACGGAAATAATCTCTGATCAAATTTGAACTTCTCATCATTTCATTTTTTATTTTAAATAGATCACTGTATAAAATTCCATTATTACACTCAAGGATACCGTAGACGCAACAGTAGAAGCGTGGGTACGCAAGCTGTGAAATAATCGATAACAATTGTTGAGCTTTGCCTTTTAAATTAATATCAATAATTTAATCATGTATTTTCTATCCTCCTTCTTTCGCATTTTTCAATCGCTTGGTCACAAAGCTCGCCCCGAAAAAAGTAAGCTGACCAGGGGACTTCAAATACATGTACGTCAGGAAAAATATATTTCTAAAATAGCATTATTGGGGAAAGTGAAAGAAAAATCTTGGACATTTTCTAATAAACTGTGAATTATTTTAGTAAACAAATACATAGGAGAGAAGAATTGAAAGCGATATAGTGTGGGTTTTTAGTTCCTGTGACAACTCCTGAACAATACTACAAAATGAAAAACTATTCAGGTCATCCTTCGCAAGAAAATCACTGATACAAATTATATAAAGTTCTCACGGTGGAAATCTTTTAAACTTACTAGTTACAATCATTAATTTTTTTTTTTCCTTAAATTAATTTAACCTTTTTAATATATTATTATTTATTTATTTCTAAATTCAGACGATACATTTTTTTTTCTGTACAATACAACATGGAATCTTACACTTTAGATTTCTTTGAACTGGATCATTTTTAAATCCATTGATGACGTTCACCAGTTGTTTAACATCTAAATCTAAATAAAAATATTGTTGAACTAATTCAACTTGATTTACGGCATGTACACTGTATCTTATTGATCCATTACACTTCCTAATATTTCATTCATGAAGTAAAAGTAGGGGTCAATTTCTAATTGACTCTCTACAAATACGTCATTCCACAGAGGGGAACTTTAACATTAATATTTACAGAATGTTATTCCCTCCCCTCCCCCCTGTCACTTCTATTGTTATTAAAATCTAAAAACCAATACAGCCCCACTCATTGATCAAACTATTCAATTTGTAAAGAATAGTCTTTAAAAAAAAAGAAGATGAAGTCGTAACTTTAAAAAAAGCTTCACTAAGTTTCGCTAAGGATTTGAGCCTGAACAGGGGCTTATACTATCTTTATAATAGACGACTTTTCTCTTACTTCATACCCCTTTCTCATACCTCATCTTCAAGTTCTCTTGGCGCTGTATTAATATAGCGAACAGAAATGTGGCCCATAGATGTTAGAACAGTACTACATTCATTTCCTCCTCAGGTCATGGTTTTAATACGATTAAATATTGTTTAATTTGTACGAAATTGGTTTTATCCGCTTTCAAAATCCGTTTGGTATTTTATTTATTTTTTTCTTGCATTCTCTTTTTTAGCATTGGCGTATCGTCTCGGGCACTTGGTGAATATTGTGAAAGTGAACCGCTTTAAAATTTCAACATACATCCTTTGTTTTGAAGGAAATGAGATGGCCGACGGCCTGGCCAAGATAGGCGCTAGGACCCCGCTTCTAGGGCTGGAACCTTTTTGTGGGGTTAGCGACCAGTTTCTGTTGGAGGAACTTAGGAAGGAAGAGGAGACGAGAAGATCTCATCTCTGGTACTCCCTCCTTGGTTTGCGGCAGGCCAAGATCTGCTTGGGAAATTATAACCGACGGGGATCGGAGGCCTGTATTGAATTGAACAAGAACAAGCTCCGCGTTCTTACGGGTATCCTCACGGGCCATTGCCGACTTAGAGGACACCTGGTGAAGCTGGGTTTGGAAAGTGATAGCTCATGCAGATTATGTGGGGAGCTGGAGGAAACTCCATTACATCTCCTAACAGACTGCGAGGCTGCCACTCAGAGAAGGTTCAAGAACCTGGGTAGCTCCCAGGTAGAGGAGGGGGATATACCCTCTCTAGAGCCTGTCAGCATACTGGGATTCCTTAGGGATCTCAGACTGATGGAGGTTTTATAGAACGGTTGTTCAGCTGGGACATCTGTTCGGGTGCTGTGGGCAAGCCTGCGGCACCCAGGGGGCATAGCACAATAGACCGGAAAGGTCGCAGAAAAAAATACAGCATTTGTTCAAGATCTGCAAATTCCCAAATATTGACCACCCCAGCAACCCAGTCACTTATTCAATTATTTTAGTTCCCTAGGGCTGAACGAATTCCAAGATAATGAAGATTCTTAAGCAAAAGTACAGACAAATTAATCTCGCTGAAATTGGACAAAAATACCGAGATATTTGGTTGCAAATAATTGCATTCACCTATTCATTCCAGCCATGATAACTTATCTTTAATTTATGTTTACTTGTTTTAAATAATTTTAAATATTTCAATGATATATATAGTTTGTTTTTTTTTTGTTTCAGGTAAGAAATGTACATCTTTTCTTTTAATGTGAGTATTTTTTTTCGAAATATTTTATACTTAGGTCCAGTATTATTTTATATGTCATTATTAAAATGTTATGTAATATTAAAATCATAAATATCTTCTTGATTCTACTATTCTCAAATGACAATAATGCGTACAATTCGAATCCTGTTCTAATGAAAAAAAGTAATCTAAGATGTAATCTGTGTTCTGTGACATTAGCTAACTGAAACACATAATATGAGCAATTTAATATGCATTCTGTTTGAAAATGCAAAGGGATAAGAGCCAAAAGTTTTGATTAAAATTAGGAAACGGGAATATCACTAAGACTTATAGTGACAATAGTACTTATTGCACGCATACACCCACGCACTAACATACATTTAATCATTTTTCTAATTATAAAATTGGCTTCCCTCTCAAAGTGTACATCATCAGCATTCGAGCCTATTAAGTCTGACCGGTAGTGTTCAGTGCAGATTTTGCTTAACTGATGAGGGGAAAGCGCTCCATGTCCTCTGTAAGCGCCTATCAAGAGCTAGATTCGTTTTGCGTCTACTGGTTCAAGCTATACGGAACCGTCTATTAGGCGGCTTTGTTCGAGGTTGCTGGAAACATGCTCTGAGAGTACTGTCAGGTTAACTGGGAGGGAGCAATTTCACAACAGATCCTTTTGATTACTGTGATTGGTTAGGCCGCTAGGATTACTCTTCTCCTTTTATTTATTGCATTATATTTCCTCGAGAAAAGCAACCTCGAGAGACTAGCTAGGGGTAAGCTACTAATGACATTTTAGAAAAGGTCATTTCAGAAATATTGTACCAATCATTAACATTCAGTCTATTTAAATTACAGAAAACGATAAAGACTAAAGAAAATTCTCCATTAGAATCATCAGAATTGCATTACGAACACTAGATATTTTTACTTTCTCTTACTCCTAGGGTAAGAAGAAGTGTTATAATCGTGTCAAATTTTCGATATCAAGTTTTCACCGGAAATATACGTTTCGAGGTCCCCTGAATTCCAAAATGTGGTTTTTGGCAAATGATCTATGCTGTGTGTGTATTTATGTGAACAGTATAGCTCAAAAACGAAAAATCGAAGGAAGTTTAAATTTGATATTCAGTTTAAGCATCATCATGGGATCTGACAGTAGGTCGGTCATCTGTCAAAATTCCTGAACCGAAATTACCACTTTACTGAATGTTTTTTTTTTCTTGACTTTCTTGCGAGTTTCTAAAAAAATGGCTCCGACGATTTTCTTCAAACTTGTTATATCAACTACACATACAAAAAAATGTACAACTTTTATTTAAAAAACATTTCTCTGGAAAAATTCATTTAAGGTCACTTTTCGGGGAGTGGTAGGATTAGAATTTCCTCTAAAGTGCTATTTTAGTTTACTATTACAATTCGGTCATCTAAATACGTTTAATTAAAATTAAATATGTTAATGAAATTCCGAGTTTGAAAAAAATCGGATGACCGGAAGTGCGTTTTTCCAGTTTTCTGGTATTTTCTCGAAAACGGTACCAACGATTTTCATTAAACTAGGAACGTGAACTATAAATATAAAAAACTACAAAGCTATCTAAAGCTATCATAGTGATTATACAAATTCTATCATCCAAAAAAAATTAGAAAACAATTAGAAATAATAGACGGCCAAATTCCGAGTTTCAAGAAAATTAGTAAACCGGAAGGGCGCTTTTACTGTACAGGTTTTTGTTCTGTTTACGACGAACTCCATCGAATTTCATTAAATATGGTACACTAGCTATAAAATTTATCCATAACAATTTTGAAAATTGGAGTAAGAGAAAGTTGTGTGAATGTTTTTCACACCACATTTTTTATTTTCTAATGCCTATAGTTAATTTTGGGAGCGATGAACTATTGAAATCAAATTATCCAATGAAAGAATGCAATCAATGGCAGAAGTGAATCCCATAAAACAATAGCTGTATTTGTCCATGGCTAGATCTTTACATTGATTGATTATATTGAATCTATAATGAGATTCATAATAAAAACAATTAAGTTATGAATTGAAAATCAATTATAAATTTTTAATCATTAAAAAAATTTACTATGAAAAAAAACTGTAGGAAATAACTAAAATTAATGTACACCGGAAATTTCAGCTCTGCTGACGGACAGACAAACATAAAGTTAATTTTTTTTCACCCTTCCTTTCATTCTTTTTGTATTTAACTTGAATCTATAATTAGTATTCTTATGAGCTTCGCCGACAGCTTCTTTTTTATTCCTTAACTTCATTCTTCTTTTTCTTTCTGTAAGAAATTAATTTCATGGGAATATAAGTTCAAGCAGAACGAATAATATTTAATATCTTCTACAATATTTCTTTTGGAAAAAATAAATAAAATAAAAAAATTAAAAAAAAAATGGTTGAAAGAATGTAGAATTTACTTACATATAAGGTCAAACAACTATTAACAGTGTTTTCTATGCAATCTGGTGTTGAAATTCCTAATTAGGCCAAAGGTACACTTGTCACTAATACTGTTCCAGACAAATTACTACCATTTATGGATAATTTAGGTTCACCAGTTTTTTGTAATCGATGTGGTTCTTTCTTCTTTTTTTTAGTTTTATGTATTTTGTATTCTGTTACTTCCTCTTTTTTTTATGATATTTATCGAGTTAATTAATTTTTATGACTTATTTGTTGTTGTTTTTTTTTTATTAAACTTCGCCTATTTTATTGGCAGAATTTAATTATATCTGTTATTGACCATCTTCCGACCATATTTTATTTCATTATAGTTGAATGAGAAGTGAAAAAACATTTTTGAAATTGTAGTTCACCTGGTAAGTTGCTCGGTGCACTGTCAGCTTCCAAACAGTGTTCCCTCTTTTCAGTAAACATCGCTCAGCATGGAAGTGAGCTGAAGAGTCTGCTAGGAACAGAAATCTAAGGGTAGCACTGGACTCGAACCAGGGACTAATTCCACATTTTTGCTTACCCGCGGGAGTTACTACCGAGATATTAATATGATGCTTTAATACAAAGCTTACTTTGTTTTCTACGTCAGGACGAAGTGCTCCTTTATACATTGTTTCTAGAGTCACTCTTCGAATATGGCGATATAATAGAACATGGGTAGTTATCAGGTGGAGGAGAGGGAATGAATATACCCACCCTAGAGCTCGCCAGGGTATTAGGAATCCTTAGGTATCTTAACCTGAAAGAGTGTTATAGACGGTGTTCAGATAGGACATCCGATGGGATGCTGTGGGGGGCTAGCCTACAGCACCCAAGGGGCATACCACAAAATATCGTGAACATCGCAGTGCATTGGGTCCCTCTAACCCAAAAAAATTAAATAAAATAAAAAAAATGGCGATATAATTAAATTGGCAGGGCTTTACAAACGACCAAACAGCACCATCTTTTGGTTTCTTTACTTCACAACTTCTTTTGACATTTGATCGAGCCGTGACAATGGTTTCCTACATTGTTCAGTCCCTTCTATTGTTCTCAGGAAGATTTCTTAGCAACCCCGACATACGTTGGAATACTTCCAATAAATTAACTAAACTTAGTATCGCCATCTTACTTTTTTATCAGCTCCAATCAGTGATAGTAATAAGGACCCTAAATATTTGACTTTCTTCACTTATCTAAGGTACTCTGATTTATATCGATATCACAGCCTCTGCACCTACTAACAGGTATTTTTTATATATATAAATTATAACCTAAAGAACTTAAAACTGATAGAACTCATGTTGTCTTCAGCCTTCGGCGATGTTTACTATCTGTTTCGTTGCTACACCCTTAAGCAACAATGGATCTGAAACCGTCTCGGGATAGTGGCCTCTATAATGGGTATGAGAAGGATAGAATTGGGTTAGAAAGATTAATTGAACTAGAAGTAATCCTGAACACTGTATAATAGAAAGGTACACAAACTGCCTGGACTTTACACGTAATATAATAAAATGGTAGTGAGAGATTTAGAGTGAGTAAAGAGAAAGGTTGAGAGACGCGTTGTGACTGCTGTATGAACTTTGCTTGCAAAACTCTCTTGTAGATGTATTTAAACAGATTCTCCCACTCTAGTTGGCCTAAACTAGTGAGTCAGACTGTCAATTTTTGTGCGTCTCTCTCTGCTTTGGATCCCTCTCTTCGGATCCGATTACAGCCTCTTTTTGAGACTTGGGCAAAACGCACATTTCTTAGGGTTAGTTAGTACAGTCAGTTAGCACCTAAGTGGGTGGTACACTCCATTTAACGCTAAATACAATCAAGAAACCGAGAGCGAGCAGGTAACTTGTGGGAAATTTGAAACAACTTCGAAGAGTGGATCAAGAAATGGGTAGGATTTATAAGTACCCAGGTCATAACATCCGGAATATGTAATTAATTTCGATTCGGCCCTTCAATACTAGTGCCTAAAGTTCAAATATACTAACCGCAAGAGAATCAAAAAAAGGCACATTTCCTTAAATTCATCAATTTAACATTTCGAAACAGAGCTCTAATAAGTGGAAGATAAAGAATCTCTTTGGTAGTTACTTGGATTACGTCATCTTGGTACTTGTAATTATTTCATCTTGTTTCGATAAAACCATTTTTGTAATTAGGCAACTTGAGCTCCTTTTTTACTTTCTCTTACTCCTCCCAGTAAGAGGAAGTATTGTAATCGTGTCAAATTTTCTATATCGAGTTTTCACCAGAAATATCCGTTTTGAGGTCACCAGAGTCCAAAAAAATGGTTTTTAGCAAATGGTCTATGTGTGTGTGTGTGTGTGTGTGTGTGTGTGTGATCAGCATAAGCTCAAAAATGAAAAATCGTAGAAAGTAGAAACTTGATATTCCGTTTAGGTATCACCATGGGATCTGACAGTACGTTATCTGTCAAAATTCCTCTACCGGAAGTACCATTTTACTAGTTTTTTTTTTTTACTTTTTTGCGTTTTTCTCAAAACTGGCTCCGACGATTTTCTTCAAACTTGCTATATCAACTACACATACAAAGAGCTACAACTTTTATTTGAAACATTTCACTGGAAAAAAATCATTTAATGGCAGTTATGGGGGAGGAGTGGGGTTTTAGGTTTTTTCATCTAAAGTGCCATATCAGTTTATTATACAATTCTGTCATCTAAATAATGTTAATTAGAATTCAATATGTTGTTGAAGTTCTGAGTTTTAAAAAATCGGTTTACCGGATGTGCGTTTAATTTACCATTTTATTAAATGATTTATTCAATTACTCGCGATTTTCTCAAAAATGGCTCCGACGATTTTATTGAAACTTCTTATGTAAACTAAACATATAAAGATTTACAACTTTTATTTAATTTTATCAAAGATTAACAAACATGCATGAATAAAATAAATTAGGTAAATGAATAAAAAATTTTTTATTTTATTATCATTTCTAGTTCACAGCTCAGTAATTCTGCAAACGCACCCGTAGAATATTTAGAAATCCTGATAAACCATATTTTAAACTAAAGTTATTTCTATCAAGGCTTATAAATAATTTAAATATAAGATACAAAAACTTTTAATTTATTTTTAATTAAACTTTAAAATTAAATGAAATAAAAACAAAATGAATTTTATTAGAATTCATTCATCACTTTTTTAATTAAAACTACAATACAACACAACTAGGCAACAAAAAAAAAAATCCTTGAAGTATTCTAATTAAACTTTTAATTTAATTGTTCAAGATACATTTTAAAACTATTTTCTCATTGCAGCGCTATCCTATTGCAAGAGGGGTAGTGCAGATTTGCCATTCCACCGAACTTGTATATATATATTAAACACAATGTTCGAACTAATTAAAGAATGTAAAACTCATTTTACTTTTCCTTCCTTTTTGTGCGTCTCTATGTTACGAAAACTTTTTCATTCATTTGTATTTAATATGCGAACATAAGTTATTCTACTCCACTTTATGTTTGTATCGGTAAGTTTTATATATGACAAACTGAATTAAAATTATTAATTACATTTCTAGCTAGTCTATTCTTCTATTTAGTGCATTTTTTTTTTTTTTGTTAAAAATTATTCATTAAAAATACACAATACTAAAAAAAAATTGCCATTTTTTGAGGTCAGAACTTAGCGATTTTATCTCGTATTGATTATGCGCTAAATCCTATGAAATCAAGGCTAAAAAACTAAAACTAAAAAAGAGCAAAGTTACCTGGGATTCATCAGAGATACAATTTTCGTATTTTCCGTGTCATCAGGGCAAATACAGTTGAGAGTATGTTATTACACTGTTGACAAAAACATCCTGATGATGGGCGAACGCCCGAAACCGATCGATGACCACAAAAAGAAGTAGGCTATCACGGAAAATATCTCTGATGCTTCCCAGCTCTGCGGTACCAACCACAACAATTTCCTGGGATTATCCTGGATTAAAGTGAGCCACGCCGGCCTTAAAGCGAGGATAGGTGGGAAGGACCAAGGTGCGGATGGATGGAAGGAGTTGAATCCAAAATTTGCTGGCCCTAGGATTCGACTAGTGTAAGTATCTTGAGGAGGCCAAGAAACATATCATAGGATTGTAGCATCACCAAAGAAGGAGAAATCCTTGACACACCAGGCTCAAATGACGCAATTCTTCACGTCGATTGCCCATACTCAGGAAACCTAGATCTGTTACTTACAACAGCTTCCTTTGCTCACGATCCTAGGTAAATACCACAAGGAAATCCACGATGGAAATTGCACTCGGATTCCTTATACCAATGAAGATAGCTTAGACCACTCTAGAATCCTGCACCAATCCATAAATGCATATCAATATACGTAAAATGTGTCCTACAATTTTTTTTCTTCATGAAGTATAATATAAAAGTTATGATATCACAAGTGATGATTGCATTCACATTTAAATATAGTCGAATTGACCTCTTCGAAACTTCTTAAATCTATAGCAATTTGCTTTAATTAAAAATAATTAGCATGGAATACTTTCGGCCTTCAGCTCATATCACAATTATGCGAATTAATTACTGATTAAATTATATTGCCCCCTCTGGACTTTGTGGTTAAAGGAGACATCTCTACGTAATGGGGCTCATGCCGGATCCATTTTGTAGAGCTTGTGAGATAGAGGACGAAACACCCTGTCCATCTTTATGACAGATTGCTTGGGTTGTGGTTGTAAAGAAATTAGGTTCCAAGACCTTTGTTTGGAACAGGATATCTATGGAAGAGCTTAGGCTATTTCCCTTTAAGGTTATTGTCTGATTTGTTTGGACTGTGATGACTCTTAGATGGATTAGACCCAGATCTGTATATTTGTTCTAGACCTGGTTCGTTTTTGTCTTCCTTGAGGTACTATATGGACCCACTAGAGCTTTGGACAGCCTAGACTTTGCTCCCACTCCACAGACAATAATAATAATATTGTCCCTCCCCCAGACCGACTGACAGACCACAAATTTTCTTTCAATTTTATAATAATAGATCTGGCAAATATTACATTCTATAATCTAAATCGTAAACATCTATTTAAACAGTTTTTTTTGTACAAAGCTTTTTTGTGTTCAAATCCTGTCTTGATATAATTCTGGCAAGGAGTAGGTCAGAGTTAGAGCTGCTGCAATATTGTTGTAATTTGATATTTAGAATTTGATATGTTCACAAATAACAGTTGTGAAATGATGCTACAGAATATAACGGTATAATTTATGCTTCTCCTAGCTAAATATGCCTGGAATTTAATAAGGCTAGAGCTAAGATAGGGGGGGCGGTGGATGTGGGGCTCTTTCACTATTTATCATTTCAACCCTCCCCCCACTTACATTACTAAAATACAAATATATATAATACACGGATACAACTAAATTTATCTCCAGTTTTATGTTGATTTATATTTAAGTAGAAAATAATAAATTATTTTACTGGTTTAATTATAATATTTATGTGTAAAACATATGTAAACAACCCTAGAATTATTTCTTTAAACAATTTAGTTCAACTTTCCGGGACTTCTAATTATAAAGAGAAATTAAAAAATAGTCTAAATTGAACTAAATTTCTAGAAAGAAATTGCTGTTTCTTACAGTCTTGAAGAAGGATTGATTGTTGTTTGATCAAATAATAGTGAGATGTAATTAGATCTTGATGCATGGTCCCCACCCCCCCAAAAAAAAATCAAGCTTCAACGAGAGAAATCTAAAGAAATTTAGTAAGACTTGAGTTTCTTTATTCTCAGAGTTAAACTTTGTGGAGTAATCTTCATGTTCATTGTTTTAAATATGGATATTAAACTTGTATTTATGACACAAATTTCTAGGGGAAACCCCTAGCAATAGATACTGTTTTAGTGATATTGATACGCTGGTTGTTTAAAAGCTAAAAAATTAAATCTGAACAGCATCTTCGGCCCTAATTTTTTCTTCAGTAAATTTAGCTGGTTTGTTAAATTGATATGTTTATAAATGATATCAATAAAAACTATTGGATTACTATGTTAATAGTAACTAAATTTTCAATAAAAATAAATAAAAAAATCGGAGAAAATGTAAGCCTTAATGAATTAGTAAAAGTACTTAGTTTCCGGCATGCATCTCTAGATGGGTATCCACGTTTCCTTTCTTGCAGGAAAAATCTGCAAGCTAGTCTTCTCACCAAATATCTCAGCCTGAATCATTTTCTTATTCCTTATCCTTAGTCAGGATCAAGAAAACTATACAAATAGTCTGTTGATCTTAAAAAACAAAAAATATAGCATGAATATGACTCATGCTTCCAAAAAAAATAAAACTCAAAATAATTTGCATAATAGAAAAATCTTCGAGTTGAAGACAGCGTTAGTAGTTTGGTATAAACGTACATTTCATCCATATTGCAATGGACTTCTTCAGGGTATCAATTTTGTTGAATTGATTACTAGGCTAGGAATTATTGTGGATTACTAGCAAGAATTGTAATAGAATTCGTTGTAAAGCAAAGCAGTAGAGAGGCTCTAATTTTTCTCCTCCATCTTGCTGTAGATAGTGGGGGGGGGGGTATTAATTAATTTTTCCTATTATGGATGTGATTGGTTGTGGGGATAACAAGGTCTAAATCTCCTTTTCCACTATTTTGTTGTTTATTTATTTGTTATCTTCCAAATTTATTGCAAGTTCAGTTGTTGACAAATGTACGGCAAATGTAGAATTATTGTCCGTTTTGTTTCTATTGCCGAAATGGGTGTTGCTCTTTAAGTTAACGTTATGATTAATCTATTACTTTGTTTTGCGACCATCCATTCTGATTCTTGCCAACGTTGTTCTAATAAACTAGCAAACAATTTATCTGAAGAAGCCTATTGCAATATAGGCGAAATATTGGTTTATATCAAACTACTGACCCGAATACAATTCAAAGAACTTAGTGTGTTGCATGACAATAACTTTAGAAGTCTGATGCCATAATTTTGAGCTTCCATTTTATGTTTTACAATAGAATGCCGAATAGACATTAAAGTACTGTTCTTTTGTTGACAAAAAAAAATGTTGTTCATAATTCCTAAAAAAAAATCTCATAATATTATTCATAACTAATAATAATAAATAAAATATGCAAACAGATTTCAAATTAATATATATGAAATTGTACATTTTAAATATAAATGTATAAAATTTTACAAGATAAATAGAAAGTGCTAGATTTGTAATTAAATTAGTTTATATATGTATTAAAGAAAATGGAGGTAAATGGAAAAGTGTTATTGTCAGCATTATCAACAATGGAAAAGTCGAGGTACGAGGAATAGTAACTAACAGCAGTTACTAACTGTTAGTGTGAAGATGTAAGCGCTGTAAGTTTGATGAGTGTGTGTGTGTGTGTGTGTGTGTGTGTGTGTGTAAGAGTGACAGAGAGAGAGAGAGTGTGACAGACTTAGCATGAGAGAGCAGGGATGATATATTTTACTGTAAAGGGATGATATAATAGACAGTAAGGATGTGATTTGTGTATATGTATCTGAGTGTGTGTGTGTATATGTGTGTATGTACAAACATTCCCCCGGCCAACCACCGCAAACATTACGTAGTAAAACAAACTTTTCAGTAAACATTAGTTCCCATTATAAAGTTTCTTCACTAATATAATAGGTTATCATGATGGTGGTAGATAGAAATGGTGGGCGATGGATGCTGTACAAGGGAAGATGGGAAAATACAACCATGGTAATAATTTGAGGCTTTCCCAGCTTCATAAACAAGCATATTTTAATGTTATTATTATATATTCATTATAATATTTTCATGTTTTATTATAATTATTATTTATTGTATGCTTGTTTTGTTTGGCTGCCTTTAGAGCAAACCAATTAAAAAATGATGTCACTATTTTCTTATAACAAGAGGGTAAACTTCTTGTACCTCAAAAAGATAAATCGAAAGATTAGATCATTGGTTAAAAAATAAACCGAGAAACACAAAACTTTGGAATGGTGCAGGCTTCTTAAAAACTATTAGTATAGTACTGTTGGTATAGTTGCATAATAGTTTCGTGAAGAGTGAATCTTGGGTCACCTGTTGGTAAGTTACCTTACCTAGTGTAATATTTAACAAGAGCATTGATTATTAAGATTTTCTTGGCAAAAAACACCTCTTAAATTAAAAAATTCAATCTGGATTGTAAAAATAAGAAACGTTTGGGCAGCTGTGAATTAAGATTCAATATTGGAGGTTTCATTGTTCAAGACAATAGGTCCGCTTTTTAAGTGATAGCTAATACTCTTAAGAAAAATTGAATCAAGCGATACGCTATTTAAATGAGAAACGGAAACAATAGATTCCATTTTCACTTTTGTAGGGCAAATTTGTATAGTTTTCTTGATCCAGACTAAGGATAAGGAATAAGAAAACGATTCAGGCTGAGATATTTGGCGAGAAGACTAGCTTGCAGATTTTTCCTGCAAGAAAGGAAACGTGGATATCCATCTAGAGATGCATGCCGGAAACTAAGTTTAAAAATTAGAAATTGGTCTATCTGTTGTGCTTCATCTTGTGTGTTTGGATAAGGCATTTGATTTATGGCACCCTTTAATCCTACTGCAACACCTTTTCTAGGGCTCTCAATTCCACAGATGTGATTTCCATTTAAGAAAGTCTTTAGATCGAGGCACCTTGATGATTAATAGGGTTCACAGTACTTGAACTAAAGTAACAGTTCTACATTCCCCCTTAGGAAAAAAAATGAAAGAAGCTAAGAAAATATTATTGAAAATTAAGAAATGCACCTAGGGAGATTTTTTTGCGATTTTCACGAAAACGGCTCCAACGAATTTGCTTTAAACGTAGTGTACATACTATCTTACACACCAAAATACCTATCATTTTTTTTTTTTTTTACTTTCTCTTACTCCTAGTAAGAGGAAGTATTGTAGTCGAGTCAAATTTTTGATATCGAGTTTTCACTGGAAATATCCGTTTTGAGGTTCCCTGAGTCCGAAAAAGTAGTTTTTAGCAAATGGTCTGTGTGTGTGTGTGTTGAGTGTGTGTGTGAGTGTGTATGTGAACAGCATAGGTTAAAAACGAAAAACCGTAGAAAGTTGAAAATTGATATTCCATTTAGGTGTCACCATGGGATCTGACAGTACGTTATCTATCAAAATTCCTCAACCGGAAGTACCACTTTTTTAGTTTTTTTTTTATTACTTTTTTGCGTTTTTCTCAAAAATTGCTCCGACGATTTTCTTCAAACTTGGTTATATCAACTACGCATACAAAGATCTACCACTTTTATTTGAAACGTTTCTCTGGAAAAATTCATTTAAGGGCACTTTTGGTGGAGGGGTTGGGTTAGGTTTTCATCTAAAGTGCTATTTCAGTTTATTATATACAATTCTGTCGTCTAAATAATATTAATTACAATTGAATATGTTGTTGAAATTCCGAGTTTCAAAAAAATGGGATAACCGGAAGTGCGTTTACATTACCATTTTACTAAATGTTTTTTTTACTTTTTCGCGATTTTCTCAAAAATGTCTTCGACGATTTTCTTGAAGCTTCCTATATAAACTACACATACAAAGACCTACAACTTTTATTTGAAATATTTCTCTGGGAAAATTCATTTAAGGGTACTTTTAGGGGAGGGTTGGGGTTATGTTTTTCTCTAAAATGCTATCATAGTTGATTATACAATTCTATCATGCAAACAAAATTAATTAGAAATAAATAGATGGCTAAAATTCCGAGTTCAAGTAAATTAGTAAACCAGAAGTGCGCTTTTATTGGACAGTTTTTTTTCAGTTTTTGACGAATTTCATTAAATTTGATACACAAACTATAAAATTTGGTAATTATAATTTTGAGAACTGGAGTAAGAGAAAGTTGTGTGAGTGTTTCACATCAGATTTTTTTTTTATTTTGGATTATTTTCCTGGAAAAGGCACTTCCGCCAAAAAGGCTTTTACCGCCGATAGAATATTAATATTAATACATGAGAACCACTAGGTAGTGAATTGGTTAAGCGGAAATGCGATTTTATGAGATAGTTTTATGAGTTTTATTCGAAATTTCTTGAAAAACTGCTGATTATGATTCCCTTTAAACTTGCAACGCTAAATGCACAGAAATATAAAATTATTTCTGGCTTCCAAAGTGGCCAGAATGTCATGTTAAACACTTCCGGTCTTTAGGTTGAGTCCGTATCAATGGTTTGTTATAAACCAAACCGATAGTTTCTTCAGGATACTGTCGCCTCTAATGCTGTTTCTTGTTTAGTTTTAACTGAGTTTATTATAGACGACGACGATCCTGAAGAAGCCTAATATGATATATAGAGAAAACGATGGATTATAACAAACCACTCTCATTTTTATTTGTAACATTCGAAAAAGGTGATTTTTCGCTAGTTCTGCGGAATCTGTGGCATTGATAATTTTAAAAATAACATGAGATTAGTTCAATTTTATTGGCGCTCTCTTCTGGATTACAGTGCTATCTAGAATGGGTTGTTGTCTCCCACCGCCTCTATGTTTATGTTAACATAATTGAAGTTTAAGGAATATTTGTCTGTTTATATATAATTGTATTAACACCAAGAAAAGATATGAGTGTTTAATACCAGATTTTTTTTTTAAATATTAGTTGGTTTTTTGTTTTTTTTTAATTTAGGGCGCGTCAACATCTATGGTCATTGGCGTCCGGGAGCCCTTTCTCAACAGTGCACTGCCGGCCTCCGGACAGTGTTCTCGATTCGTTAGAGACAACACTGTCCATCACCGGACAGTGAGCTGTAGAGGCTCCTAGGGAGAAAAAATCTAAGGATAGCCCAGCTGGACTCGAACCCGCGTCCCCCGCGTGGGAGTCCAGTACTCTAACCACTCAGCTATTCTCTTCCCTTTTAAATATTAGTATTACTTATTATGCAACAGAAGAATTGCTGTCCATAAAAAAGAGTGCTAATAAAATAATAATCAATATGAAATAAGTTTTGAAGGGATAAAATAGAAAGGAACACCCGATTTTGATAGGTTTTTCTTCCATTTCTCTCTCTCTTTTTTTTTAGGGGGGGGGGGATTTATGGGTCAGCATTGTTAGCGAAAAAGTGAGAGAGGAACTCATTCCATTGCCTTTCCTGTACAACATCTCACACAAATACGCACACACACTTTATATATATGTATCTATGTGCACACTGTACATTTCCCCTCCATTGCTCCAGACAATGTTATATGCCACTACGTAAATCAAATCCCAACCGACCAGAATTAAGCTACATATCACTCGGTGAGGATTTATAACTGCAGGACACTCAGTCTCGAATAATAACAATAGTTTTGTTGAAAAATAACCCAATGTGGTTTATCTGTGTTAGTATATATACCTACAAAATAAAAAACTTTTTTTTTCTGTTTACGTTAAATTATGTTTTCCAATAGAAAACCTCCTGTCTACCTGAAATACCCTCCTCACCCAACTACCACAATACATTTCATTGCTCGTAACTCTCTCAGTCACTGTGTCTCTTTCTCTATATAATATATAAACCTACTTTAATATGATAACCTCCTATTTCATATTATATACATATATATATTGAGGAATAATTTCAAATAAAACGTTGATAGCCAAAACGCATCATAGCCAAAATAAATTATAATTTTATTTGCGTTTCCACTTCATAAAAATATCTCTCCTCCCCCATATAACCTGTCCTCTAGTATCGCCCTTGCTAAAAAATAATTTATTTATTTTTTATGTTATTAATGGCAAATAATTTCATTTCCAATATTTTTTATTATATAAACTTTTATAGCCAATATAAATTATAGTTAGATTCCTACTTTTTAAGTTTATACTTCATAAACTTTAAGAGGAGGAACTATCCTTGTTTATGGTTATGTTTTTATTACTTCCTCTTACTCCTAATTAAGAGGAAGTATTGTAATTGTGTCAAATTTTGGATATCGGTTTTTACCGGAAATATCCGTTTTGAGGTCCCCTGAGTCCAAAAAAGTGGTTTTTAGCAAATGGTGTGTGTGTGTATGTGTGTGTATGTATGTATGTATGTGTGTGTCTGAAAATTCTCAATTAGAATCATCAGAATTGCATTACGAACACTAGATATTTTTACTTTCTCTTACTCCTAGGGTAAGAGGAAGTATTATAATCGTGTCAAATTTTCGATATCAAGTTTTCACCGGTAATATACGTTTTGAGGTCCCCTGAATTCCAAAATGTGGTTTTTGGCTAATGATCTATGCTGTGTGTGTATTTATGTGAACAGTATAGCTCAGAAACGAAAAACCGTAGTAAGTTGAAACTTGATATTCCGTTTAGGTATCACCATGGGATCTGACTCTACGTTAACTGTCAAAATTCCTCAACCGGAAGTATCACTTTACTAGTTGGATTTCTTACTTTTTTGCGATTTTCTCAAAAATGGCTCCAACTATTTTCTTTAAACTTGAAATATCAACCACATATTCAAAGAGCTACAACTTTTATTTGAAACATTTCTCCGGGAAAATGCAATGAAGTGCACTTTTGGGGGAGGGGTGTAGTTAGGTTTCCATGTAAAGTGCTATTTCAGTTTATTAGACAATTCTGTCATCTAAATAATGTTAATTAGAATTAAATATGTTGTTGAAATTCCGAGTTTGAAAAAAATTGGATAACCGGAAGTGCGTTTACTTTACCACCTTATTAAATGATTTATTCTCTTTTTCGCAATTTTCTCAAAAATGGCTTCGACGATTTTTTTGAAACTTCATATATAAATTAAACATGCAAAGATCTACATCTTTTATTTAAAACATTTCTTTAGGAAAATTCTTTTAAGGGCACTTTTAGGGGAGGGGTGGGGTTATGTTTTTCTCTAAAGTGCTATCATAGTTGATTATACAATTCTATCATCCAAACATAATTAATTAGAAATAAATAGATGGCTGAAATTCAGTTTCAAGAAAATTAGTAAACCGGAAGGGCGCTTTTTACTGAACAGTTTTTTCAGTTTTCGACGAATTTCGTTCAAATTTGGTACACAAACTATGAAATTTATCAATTATAATTTTGAGAACTGGAGTAAGAGAAAGTTGTGTGAGTGTTTCACACCAGATTTTTTTTATTATGTTTAAGCACATGGTCTTTTGTTTTTTGTTTGTTATAAAATAAAGGTATTATTAATTAACTAGGCGCATTTTATTTAACACTTACGAAGAAGTAATGAAATCGTGTCAAATTTTCGGAAAGAGAAGGAGGGAGGGGTTTAAGTCAGTGGTAGCGCGCTGGACTTCCAAGCGGAGCTACTGGGATTGACTCCTGTCTCTGGTGCCCTTAGATTTTTCTCTTCCTAAGAGCTTCCACAGCATAGTGTCACAGATGATGGGCAGTGTTGTCTGTTACGAGAGAATAGTTATGGAGACCGTAACAGCACTTCAGAGGCTCGAATGACGCCATCACCAAATGACTTCAGATGTTGACGCGCCATAAAAAAAAAAAAATAATAATAATAAAAAAATTAGTCAATCAAAGTTAGTGATATGGCATTAAACTTCCATTCACTTATTTCCTAATTTTTATCAAAGTAATCAACTTTTATTATCATTATTTAATTATATCCTGATTGTATAATTCCTACGAGATATACTAAATTACAATTAATTATATTTGTATATATTTTCCTATGTTTCTTTACCGAGCGCTGCTCGGTGAGCACAGCATTGCAATACTTTCCAGAGCAACCTAATCTTTACCGTTCAGATATTGCAATATTTCTCTAGAGAGAGTGACGGAAGACTCAAGTTAAACTCGGCGAAGTTCGCCCGGAAATAGTTAAACGGCTAGAAAATGTCACAGATTCTACATTCTCTCTCCGATCGCATAGAACGGACACGCTAGGGCCGCCCCCGACTTGAAAAAGCTTTTACGTCAACGGCAGGAGATCACGTTTAATTTTAAATGTACTTGTCATTATAAAGTAGTGGTTGATCGTCATATATAATATAATTTATCTTCTAAATAGTATTGTCTTGTGGAACACCTGCTTTGACAAGTTTGACCCATATTATTTACAGTCCACGTTCCAACTCATAACCCGGATACATTTATTTCCTCTTTTGCAAACGATATTGCTATCCTTTCTATCCATACTGATCCAGTAATAAGACAGATAATTGAACTGTGGAGTTCAACTAAGCGTTCCAACCTTCAAAGTATCCCAGTCCCTGCAATCCAAAAATTCTTAGAACCATTGTCAACGCTCCCTACTTTGTCCACCACAAAACAATCCACACAGACTTAGACATACAATTCCTACAAGAAATTATCAAAACACAATATAATAAATTCCATATAAGATGACCTTATCTTCTCGTCAAAATCCTCTTGTCCGTCAACTTTCGTCCCGAATCCTCCCTGACAATAGTTCCCGACGCGTTAAACGTCAATGGCCTCTCGAGACTTGCTCACAGAAGATAACCGAACATTAACAACAAATTTATTAGGAGTGGCCATCACTGGGTAGTTTCTCCTCTCTTTTTTGTTTATAATTATTCACACACATTTACTTATGGCACCTATGCTGTGTAAATTTCAATTAAAAAAGAAATTGTAGTTTCGAATAATCACTTACATAACCTATGTTTGTATGTCTGTGTGCTCGTGTGAGCACAAATTATCCCAAAAACAGACAAAAAAACATTAGAAGCCCAACCTTGATATCCCATTAGGTATGACGCCCCATTGATACGATTCACTAAAACGGGAGTGCGATTTCATTGATGGTTTTTACATTCCCTTACTCCTAGTAAGAGGAAGTATTGTAATCGTGTCAAATTTTCGATATCGAGTTTTCACCGGAAATATCCGTTTTGAGGTCACCTGAGTCCAAAAAAGTGGTTTTTAGCAAATGATCTGTGCTCTGTGTGTGTATGTGAACAACATAGCTCAAAAACGAAAAACCTTAAAAAGTTGAAACTTGATATTCCGTTTAGGTGTATCACAGTACGTTATCTGTCAAAATTTCTCAACCGAAAGCACTACATTACTAGTTGTTTTTTTTTTAAATTTTGCGTTTTTCTCATAAATGGGTCTAACGATTGTTTTAAAACTTGATGTATCAACTACACGTACAAAGAGCTACAACTTTTATTTGAAACATTTCTTTGGGAAAATTCATTAAAGGGTATATACGGTGAGGGTTAGGGTTAGGTTTTCATGTAAAATGCTTTTTCAGTTTATTAGTCAATTCTGTCATCTAAATAATGTTAATTTAGAATTGATTATGTTGTTGCAATGCCGAGTTGGAAAAAATCGGATAACCGGAATCGCGTTTACTTTTACCACTTTACTAAATGATTATTTTTTTTTCACTTTTTAGCGATTTCCTCAAAAAAATGGCTCCGACAATTTTCTTGAAACTTCATATATAAACTAAACATACAAAGTTCTACATTTTTTTTTAATTTAAAACATTTCTCTTCGGAAAATTCATTTAAGGACACTTTTAGTGGATGGGTGGGGTTATGTTTTTCCCTAAAGTGCTATCATAGTTGATTGCACATTCAATCATCCAAAAAAAATTAATTAGAAATAAATAGATGGCCAAAATTCCGAGTTTCAAGGAAATTAGTAAACCGGAAGTGCGCTTTTACTGAACAGTTTTTTTTCAATTTTCGACGAATTTCATTAAACTTGGTACAGAAACTATAAAATTTGTCAATTATAATTTTGAGATGTGGAGTAAGAGAAAGTTGTGTGAGTGTTTCACACCAGGTTTTTTTTTTTTTACATTAATTTTAATCGAGTGGAATATAATGGAAAGTTGATAATTAAATCATTTTATGACTTATAACAAAACATTTTATTTAATTTGTAATATATTTTGCCATTGTCACTTTCTATTTAGCTTTTACCTTTCACTTAAATATTGAATATTTTACATTTGACCTTTAATCTGACAAAGTAAAATCTAATACAAACAAAACAAATAAATAAATAAATAAATATCTTGTGATCAGTTATTTTTTACAATTTTAATGCCAATATCAGAATGTTATTTCTTCTATAAATCAAAATTAATTGGCTTGTTGTTTGATTTTTTTATATATTTTTCTCGAGATAAATACATTATACAAAGCAATATATAAAATGTCTAAATTTTATTTAAATTTATAATTTCACTCGTATGTCGTAAATAAATAGACGGTGGGGGGAACAAGCGTCATTCTACCAAACAGAGACAGCTGGAGAATGATTACATTCATGAAGACCAAATAATATTCAACAAACATATTTGAATCAGATTCCCCAAAAAACCATGTAAAAACAAGGTTTACAGAAAGATGTTTCAAATAAAAGTGACAGGTTCCACTTCCGGTTGATGAATTTTACCCGAAATTTTCATGTTAGATGTGGTGTAATAACCGGAAATGCAATATCAAGATTGAGCTACTAGCCAAAACCAGCAACAAACAACAATTCTAACTAGTCACATCGCTGTTTAAGAAACTCACCACAGCAAACGCTACCTATCTACTACAACTATACCAACATCACTCATCGCTCAGTCTTCAATATACACTTTTCCTCCTAGCTAGTATAATTTTTATGTTATTTATTTATTATACTTCATTTTGTTTATTATTTGCAATTGGGAATGTACGCACAACAAGCAAATCATATGACAAAAGATAACATAACAAATAATAAAATAAAATTAAAATAAATAAAAACAAAACAAAGCTGGAAAATGAAAGAAAAATAATACTAATAACATCAAGTGACAGTATTGAATGAGGGCCCATCCAACGATGACCATCATAAGTCCGGTTAGTATAGATACCGATCAAGTGAATTCGAAGGATGCCTTTTTTTTATCAAGCGATCAGGTGATCGCGAGGCCATTGGCACTTCAATCTTCCGAAAGCATTATCTGAAACAAGTTTCGGATCAATGGGTTGTAGTGATGGGAAAGTTTGGAATGAAATTTAATATATCGAGGGACTTGACGAGATCTAGGAGAAATGGGAGTTTTAGGTCACTGTGGATAGAGTGGTTGCTGACGTAAAAAGGAACGTCGACTATTGTGCGATGAAGATTGGAGCGCTTTGCTGATTCGTATAGTTCGAGTCAGTCCGTAAGTCCTGATAGAATTGAGCAGGGCTGCGTAGAATATTCTTTTGTTCGAGAGAGTTAGTTTTGATCGTCTGTCGAGAAGTCTTTTGATCATTCGGTATCGGAAGTTAAATTCTTGTCGCTTAAGTCGAATATGTGGGTTCCAGGTAAGGCGTTTATTAAGGTACAAGCCGAGATATCGCACTTTGTCTGCCGAAGGAATAGGAATACGGTTCAGGTATATTGGAGGGAGTATTTTGCGATTTAGGGTGAATGGTATGTATCTAGATTTGCTCTCATTGATCTTTATTCTCCATTTGCAAAACCAGGGTTCGAGGATTTGAAGATGAGTTTGAAAAGAGAGATCGGGTGGCAATTACAGGGTCCTTATTTTGGGAGAGGATTGCCATATCGTCGGCGAAAGGCTAGTGTAATTAAAATGTAAATTGTGAATACAGTGTCAGCAGTGTTGTCTTTATTTCAACGTCACCAATCTATTGTATCTGTCGGTTTCTGTTCTAATCAATTTTCTGCAACCGTTAGTATGTTAAGATATACCATTTTTTAGGATCGTAGCCTAATCGTAGACAAATGCACCTAGAAACCACTGAATTCAAATTTCTCAATTAGAAATATTTTTTAATAAAAGTTAAAAATCTTGTTTCAACTTATATCAAGTTTAAAGAAAATCATTCGATCCGGTTTTCGAGGAAACTGAAAATAATCGACTATTTTTTAAGTAATACTTCCGATTAACCGACGTTGATCAAAATTTTATTGATCTATTATTTTATGTGCTTAGAGGCAAATGAAATTCGAGATTTCTGCCTTTTTTTTTCTTTTTTTTATTTATGCTACTCAAATCCACTGATACTCAAATTACATCCAAACATCGATACATACTTGAATATGTGGCTGGATCCGCAATGCTGGAATTATATTCGTCGTAGCATGCATATTTTTATTGTGGCTGAACGGTTTCGGATTTTCATCCATTGTCAGTGTAAAGTTATCGGAATTCGTAATTAGAGTAAGAGAATTAACTGTTTACTGAGAAAACAGAAAAAAATGAAGTTGAAAAATAATATAAAAGAAATCATTTTTTATTAAAATTTAAATTAATTTTTTTTTATAAATAAAACTAGGGTTTAAAATATACCACACCTCCCTTAAAATTAAATTTACATTTATATGACAACCACTAGATAAACCACAAAATAGAAGCAGTATCACAAAAGGTAGTATAAGAAGGTAGGTATAGCTCCAGATATTAAATAAATAATTAGAATTTATATGTCCTTTATTTAAATAAAAGAACTTTATTTATAAAATTTAATTTCGAATTATTGTTAGTTTTTGTTTTAATTAATCCCATGGCTACAAATTTTCTTATTTACTCAATTTCTTGTAATAATTCCTACTTGAAATTTGTCATTATCATTTAGAAAAGAAATTCCGAGTATTTTGGAGGAAACTAAAACGGAATAATGCCTTTATCTAAAGCGCTACTTCGGTGTAGATGGCTTTGAAGAAAGTCTTGACAGGTCAGCATTCTGAAAAGAGCCACGGATTGAGCTCTTAGTAAATTGACAGCTATTCGGCAGTCGTCTCGTTCCAGGAATCTACGAGAAGCACTACCCTTTCCAGTATTAAGTGTCATCAACGCCTCCACTGCGAACAGAATGGCTCTCAATTCTCCGTCAAAATTGGACGCTATTCCGTCGACTGGCGAATAGAAGAAATCGAAATTAGAGAGCTGACTTCAACTTAATGTTTTATTTACTTACTGTACTTGTTGATGTGCCACAAGAAGATCATGATCCGATACTTACATTTAATAATTTCTAAAAATCACTTTAGCTTGAAATTCTGTATCTTTCTGTCTTTTTTTATTGAAAACTCAAAGTCGTATGAAAATTAATTAAATAGTATTGAATATAATATTAAAAATCTTAATTATAATACCATCATTTTTAATAAATCTAACCTAACCACAAAGATAAATAATTGCTGGCAAAGAGATCAAAACTGCTTTAGTGGTTGACAGTGCACGCTATACATTTATTTTAATTTACTTTGATCTCATCTTTTTTAACTCTTTAAATTATTTATTTAATCTTTATCTCTTAATAATAGTAATTCTTTAAACTTCAAAAAAAAAAAATTAATTTAAAAGATTAAATACAAGTTAGTAAAATTAGTTTTTATTTTTAATGAATGCTATTATTAGAGAAGTTTTTAGTTGCCAGATTTAGAGATGTGAATTTAAATCTTTGCATGTTTTATTAAATATTTGAGAATTAGAATACTTGAGTTAGAATCTCTAAATGAGATTAAATGAGTTGAAAAAGACGGAAAAATTGTCTGATTAAAATAATTAATATTGTCCTGTATTTATGTAAATGGCCGAATGGAAATCCTCAAAATTGGCAATTTAATGCTATTTTTAATTTAAACTAAAGAAACACTGAATAAGAAAAACGTTTCTGCCCAAAGATGGATTATCCTTGTTTAGTTAAATATGGATTACATTGTATGACAACGCTCTATACAAAGCTTGTATCGGGCAGTTTAATATATATTTAATTACAATACAGATACCTCGAAACCGCTTGCAAATAAAAATGATAGGTTCATCTATCTGTTTATAACTGAATAAGGGTAACATTTCAAGTTCAAAGAAAATTGTTGAAGCCGAGAAAATTCTTAAAAAAAAAAAAAAACTCAAAACGTCAAGCAATAACATTTATTGCCGACAATACTACAAAGATGATAGTGTAGAGGCAAAATTGCAGTTTGATGGCACTTCTTAGAGGAAAGCTTAATGCTGCATTCCCATTATATACTTCGAAAAATTTAATATCCTGGAAAAACACATAATCTGCCCTTTTGTTTGTAGTTAGTATGCATCTTCCAGGCCGAGGTCATTGGCATCACTGAAGGCTTTGAGCAAGCCGTGTTAGAGTACGAAATTGGTGGGCGAATGTAGTAGAAGGCCTAATACCCTAGCTCAGATAGGCAAAGTGCAGGTCTTCATTAGAGGGCGGACCGGCTGGTTTAGGGAGGGATCCTCCTCACTTTTTTGTGGTCCTGAGCCACCACCCCTTGCCGTCACTAAGCGGTTCTACGACAGTCACAATAGACTTTTGGGAAACGAGAGTTTTGGAGCAATGCTGGGAGGAAAGTATGGGTACTCCAGATTAATAAAAAGTAGGGGCCAAAAGATTAATCAAAGATGCTAAGCAGAAGGTTTCGGATTACCTCCTGTGTCCCTGAGCAGGATAAGATTAAGGGCTTTATTAGGTTTGCACACATGGATTGCTGCATAAAATAGAGAGGTCGTCTAACCCCATATGTCAGATTTATGATGATGGAGATAGGGTAGCGTTGTATCACTATTTATGTCAGTGTGTTCCCGTCTCGCTGGTACTAGGTTTCGGATTTTTTGGAGAGTCTCACTCTCATGGGAATGCCTGGGAGGGTTGGAGTTAAAGGATATCTTAGGCGAGGGGAATTTTGGAGGACAAAAGCCATATTGCCTTAGGCACCCACAATTTAATAATAATAATAGTAACCATATTCAGGACCAAATTAAAAACGCTCTTGCATGGGCGAAATAAAGTAAAAACGATAAATACGTGGGCTGTGTCAGCGTTGTCGTATTCGTTCGGTGTATTGAAATGGTCTGACATTGAACTGGAGCGGCTGGACAGATTTGTCAGGCCTGAGATGACTGCTTCTAGTATGCATCACCCCAAATTCTCAAAGGTAAGGTTATACCTGTCAAGGAAGTTGGGAGGCAGGGGACTCGTCAACATTTGGGAAGCCTGTCGCAAGCAAGAAAGTGCTCTTCGTGCATTCTTCCTCGGAAGTGAGTCGGCTGTAATTCAAGATCTACAAACACTTAGATAGGGGATACACAGCACTCGTTTTGGCTGCTCAAGAAGGTCCTCGGTTGACTACTTTCGAACACTGGCTAGAAGAATGGAAAGCCAAGGAACTCCATGGCCGGTATTATGCGGCGTTGGAGGCGGACGGTATCTCTCGCGAGATATCAGTAAAGTGGCTAGTGCGAGGTGAACTCTTTCCGGAGACGGAAGGATTTGTACTCGCAATCCAAGACCAAGTGATTGCGACAAGATCATACCGGAGGCACATTATCGGGGAGCGAGAAATCTCTGACCGATGCAGGCTGTGCAACGCAGCAGTAGTGTCTATTCAGCATTTCATCGCTGGGTGCTCGAATTCAGCAGGGAGTACCTCACAAGGCACAATAAAGTAGCGCGCATGCTCCATCAGGCGCTGGTAATCAGGCTCGGGATTGTGCCAGAGGGAGAAGAGCTTCCTTATTAAAGGTATTACCGAAGGCCATAGTGGAAAAGGAAGGGGTTAAGGTGTATTGGGATCAGTGCATGATCACTGATAGGTTGGTCATACACAATAGACCGGACATCCTTATTTTAAATATACGAAAAAGGGCAGCCGAGATAATACATATAGGGATTCCCTTGGACGACAATAACCGCAAAACTTTAGCGGAGAAGAAGCGGAAGTACCAGTATCTAGCGATTGAAATCAAAGAGATGTATCAGCTGGATATGGTTAGGGTAATCCCCGATTGTCATATCGGCTAATGGCCTAGTATCTGTTGAGACAGTCAAGAATCTGCATGAGCTCGAGCTGGAACTCTGGTTGTTGGTGAAGGTGCAGAAGTCTGTTTTATTGGACGCAGCGAGGCTGGTGAGGAAGTTCCTCAATTTTTAACAATATGAAATGTCTTCAGTGAGTTGGAATTTTTCCCTCCGCTGATGCTATTTGCAAACGAAAAAAAAATAAAAAGTAAATAATAATAGTATGCAATGTTTAAAGAAAATTGTTGGCGAAAAATTGGTAAAAATACTTTTCAGTGAAGTCACAATTATGATTGATGGATTGATGGTCGAAACCTTGGTGTAGAAGATGTTGCATTGATTTCTCTAAATGGAATAATAAATTTGAACTTTCTATTACTTTTCATATTGGAGATATTTTTTCAAACAGACGCAGATATAGAGAATTCGTTCAAAATATTTTTTTTTTTAATTTGATCGCAGTATTCCTCTTCAGATCATTCAAGATCATTTATTGGTTGATCGATTCCAAACAGATGTTCCATATATATATATATATGAATTAGAATTTATATCTTAAGGTCAACTAAAGTAGTGTTTAACGAACACTATTTTGACTATTTGAATATATAATCAATAAATCTCTTTAGAATATAAATGAAGAAAAAAAAATTACCCCTGTATCCTCGGATATATTTTTTTTTTACATAATTTTACCATTAATTATTATTTTAAATTAAAATAAAAAAATACCCCATAAAACATAATTTATACTTATTATGTTAATTTTTAAAAATAATTGGACTAATAAATAATGGTTTCCTTCAAACTTTATTGTAAGTTAATTTTTTTCTTTAGATTATTTTATTACTTTCTTAAATTTCCTAAACTGATGATCGAATGATTGATGAGGTTTCAGCTCTAATCTACTACCTTATTTTATTTATTTTTTTTATCTTAATCTACATTAAGTGATGGTTGGTAAATTAATCATTATATAGCATCAAAAAGGAAGAGAGAGAGAGAAAGTGAATATTAGTAAAGAAAAAGAACTCTGTAAAATAACAAAGTAGAAGATTGGGCACGTTGATGGGATGGGGGGGGAGCGACCACTATCTCTCCTCAATGGACCAACAACAACAACAAGATGAAGGATATGATCTATTTCCAGCTAATTATAATCATTTGTTTGGAGCCTCCAGCGGTTCTCCTACAACAACATTCCTTTATAATTAAGTTTTAGTGTCTTCAGACTACGACAAGCCAAGCATGATTATATTATTTTTAGAGTCTCTGGTCGACCGTTAACAGTTGTTTACTTCTTGGTTTATTACCAATTTAGTGTTTTATTTTATTTTATTTTATTTTTTTTTAAATAAAAAACTTGTCGTTATTTATTAGATTATTAAATATTTATACAAAATGAAAATTACAAATCACCAACAAATTAATGAATTTGTACAACTCTTTTTTTTTTATAGCTTAATTTCATATAATTACCTTATGCGCACGTTTATTAATTTGCTTCTTAGTTATTTATTAGCGCACATTTACTATAATTAATTGACGCACTTTAACGAGTTTAAAATATGAAACACATCATATTACTTGCATTTTTATAAAATTATATTTGAATAATTTTCTAAAACTTAGAATTCCTTATTGAAGATTTATTTGCTAATTGAACAAGGCAATTTTTTTATTGTGACTTAAAGCTGCTCAAAAGAATCACAGTAAAACAAAATAAGGCGCATCGCAAGATGTCTTCAACCTAGTGTGTAAAAGCTGTGTCCGCCCCATGCGTAGAGTACGGAGATAAGCTTCTAGCCATAGCATCTGAAGTAGTTGTTCAAATTGCTTGAAAAAAATTCAAAATACTACCCTCAGAATTATATCCGGCGCCCTCCGGTCAACTTCCATTATTATGATGCTTCTGTAAATAGGTAATGAGCCTTAAATATCTCGAGGCAGATAGCCACCCTATGCTTGTTGGGTAACATTAGTAAGGCATGATTGCAGTCGTCACTGGTAAGGAAATAAAGGCGCTGCTACATGATTAGAATCCCAAGTCTCTTTTAAAAAGAAAATTGAGGACTTAAACTCGGTAATGGTTGAACCTAAATACTCGAGAACTTCTGCTAGTATAGCTGACCACCTACCCCAGCAGGTATTGCCCCGCCAGACCTGTATAAAAGGTAATGAAGTCCGAGCTTGAGCTAAATGAGTTTGCTCTGGAAACGCTGTACGAGGTCTATTTCCAAATCTATTGACGCACATGTATTCTACTGATAATGCTGCCGTTCGGGTTTTTTCAGCTGATTTCCAGAAAACAGAGCCAGTCGGCGAAATAACGTCCAATTTTGACGGGGAATTGAGAGCCATTCTGCTCGCAGTGGAAACACTTAATACTGGAAAGGGTAGTGCTTCTCGTAGATTGCTGGAACGAGACGACTCCCGAATAGCTGCCAATTTACTAAGAGCTCAATCCGTGGCTCTTCTGAGAATACTGACCCGTCACTACAACCTTCAGAGCCATCTACACCGAAGTAGCGCTTTAGATAAAGGCATTATTCCGTTTTAGTTTCCTCCAAAATACTTCGAATTTCTTTAATGCAATAAACGATAATGACAAATTTCAAGTAGGAATTATTACAAGAAATTGAGTAAATAAGAAAATTTATAGCCATGGGATTAATTAAAACAAAAACTAACAATAATTCGCAATTAAATTTTATAAATAAAGTTCTTTTATTTAAATAAAGGACATATAAATTCTAATTATTTATTTAATATCAGCTTACACCATCTGGAGCTATACCTACCTACTTATACTACCTTTTGTGATACTGCTTCTATTTTGTGGTTTATCTAGTGGTTGTCATATAAATGTAAATTTAATTTCAAGGGAGGTGTGGTATATTTTAAATCTTAGTTTTATTTATAAAAAAAAAATTAATTTAAATTTTAATAAAAAATGATTTTTTTTATATTATTTTTCAACTTCATTTTTTTCTGTTTTCTCAGTAAACAGTTAAACATTATACAATTAACATTATACTGCCTTGAAACTTGGTTTTTCAGTGTTTCCTTAATATGTACAAAAGAAAATATACCTCGCCTAAAATATATTCCCTAAATTGTTGCAATTAAAAAGAGTCCTCCCAAATGGTTCAGGCAAAAAAAAAAAATCATCACACTGTATAAGAAACTGAAATAATTTTAAAATACCGCCAAATTAAACACAGTAATTTCAGCAGTAATCTTTAGTATAATTAAAATTATGATAAAAAAAAAAAAAACTTGCCCTACTTTATATAAACATAGATAAGGGCGAAATGATAGTCCATAGTCTAGGTGTGAGAGAAGCGATGTTCAAGTAGGGATAAAATGGTACTTCTAGGACAAAACTAATTTAATTGTTCTAGCGCCCAACGACCTTTAAGTTTTCTATTAAAATTTGCAAATTTACTATCATCCTATTTGTGCTAGACTTAATAATAACGTTGCTGTTGGCGGTCGTTGGTTATTTAACCAAACTGCAGCTAGTTGGGGGGGGGGTACTAATGTAATTTTCTAGATGTCTCTTAAGTCAACTAAAATTATTTCAATAAATTCATGAATTCATTATAATTATTTCTTATGTTGTATACTTTAAATAGCAAGAGAAAATATGTGTAAATATCGTTTTTTTTTTAACAAAGTTAAATGTTGAATGTGATTAGTGTATGCAATCTCAAAACTAAGGAATTTAATTGTAATTTTGTTTAATTTGCCAGCAATTAATTCCAAACAAAGCTTCATCGTTATTCTTAAGCGACTCTAGATGTATCATAATTTTTTTTTTTTTTTTTTTATGCAGCTTCAAAGATTCTTGATTTGCAGGCCGCCCTAAATCTAATCAAAAGATAATTTTTTTTTTGTTTTTAGTCAAAAATCTGATGCAAAACACTCACCAACTTTCTCAATTAGATTATTAAAATTGACAGATTTTCTATAAACATGAAATTTGCACTTATAGATTACTAGTCTTATCATATATTAGGGGGTTACCATTTGATAGGTAGCAATTAGAATTTTATTACATTCTAGTCCAGAAAACATTGCATACATCAATGCCAAATATCATTGAAATACTTAATACACACATTTCTCAGGACCACCCAAGATCAATTATTCTAAAAAAAAAAAAGTTTATGATTAAAGTGATAAGATGATTGTCAACTTTATTTTTTCTTGTTTTAATTTCATGCGCGTCAACATCTACGCTCATTGGCACACGGAGCCTTTTCTCAGTGCATTTGCCAAAATATGAATTAACTCATGTTTGAAAATCAGAAATTCTAGAAAATAAATATGTAAAGCAGGTCAAGTAATTAAAAAAAAAAAATCTGGTGTGAAACACTCACACAACTTTCTCTTACTCCAGTACTCAAAATTATAATTGACAAATTTTATAGTTAGTGTACCAAATTTAATGAAATTCGTCGAAAAGTGAAAACACTGTCCAGTAAAACTGTACGGTTTACTAATTTCCTTGAAACTCGGAATTGGGTCATATATTAATTTCTAGTTATTTCAATTTGGATGACAGAATTGTATAATCAACTGTGATAGCATTTTAAAGAAAAACATAACCCCCCTCCCCCAAAAGTCCCCTTAAATGAATTTATCAGGGAAAAAGTTTCAAATAAAAGTTGTAGCTCTTTATATGTATAGTTAACAACGCTGGTTTAAAGAAAATCGTTGGAGCCATTTTCGAGAAAATACGAGAAAACTGAAAATTGTATTTCAGTAAAAACGCACTTCCGGTTATCTATTTTTTTTCAAACTCGGAATTTCAACAACATATTTAATTCTAATTAACATTATTTAGATGACATAATTGTCTAATATACTGAAACAGCAGTTAAGATGAAAACCTAACCCCACCCCTCCCCCAGAAGTGCCCTTAAATGAATTTTCCTGGAGAAATGTTTCAAATAAAAGTTTGTAGCTCTTTGTATGTGTGTTGATATTGCAGTTAAAGAAAATCGTCCGACCATTTTTTGAGAATTGCAAAAAACGGAAAAAAAAAAACTAGTAAAGTGGTACTTTCGGTTTGGAATAATTGACACATAACGCTACCGCAGATTCCCTGGTGATACCTAAACGTAATATCAAGTTTGAACTTTCTACGATTTTTCGTTTTTGAGCTATGCTGTTCACATACATACACACACACAGACACACACACACACATACAGTCCATTCGCTAAAAACCACTTTTTTGGACTCAGGGGACCTCAAAACGGATATTTCCGGTGAAAACTCGATATCGAAAATTTGGCACGATTACAATACTTCCTCTTACTAGGAGTAAGAGAAAGTAAAAAGATTCAATTAGTTTTATAACTAATTAACTAATAACTATAAATATATTGCTTACGTAACAACTTTTTCTTAACTACAAGTTGTAATTACAAGTTTCAACTACAACTAATTTTGTTGAGAAAATAATAAAGCTGCAAAAGTAATTACAATTATTATATTTGTAGTTGTTGAAATTATAACTACAAATCAAGTAATGTCACTGTAGTTTATAAATTGAGTTGCAACTTATATTTTGCCCAACTGTGTTGCTGTGTAGGCAGCAGCCGCCATAGGCCTCCTTTTATTGGACTGTGAAAATTATTTTCAATTCCTTAATTTTATGATAATTCTTCATTTCGAATAATTGTAGTTTATTATACATATTATTAAATGGAACATAAAAGAAAAAAAAATAAATTTGTCAGAGACATTTTCCTCTTTAGCTTCTTCTTTTTGTGGTCATCGACCGGTTTTGGGCGTTCGCCCATCATCAGGATGTTTTTGTCAAACAATGTAATAAAACAGACTTGCACAGAGCAAATACAGTTGATACACTCCCCTGCCCTTTCCATAATCTGTGTAACAACTGTATTTGCTCTGTGCAAGTCTGTGTGAACAAAAATATCCTGATGATGGGAGAACGCGCGAAACCCGGTCGATGACCAATAAAAAGAAGCAGGCTGCGGAACCAACCACAATAAACTAAAATAAATTTGTCTTTAACTCATCATAAAGTTTTATTCTCTACAATCAAAGATCTTAAAAAAGTTAAGACTTTCGCATAAATGATTTAACAAAAACAATGTGTGCAATTAAAAAAAATTACAAGCAATATTTATCATTTAATATTCAAAGAAGTCCTGGGTCATAGAGTCGTCCTCAAGGGAGCCCTGAATTATGGAGTGGGAACCTAAGAGAGCCATGAGGACCACTGATTTAGATAATATGCTATTGCATTTTCTTATACGCATATTGGTGACTTCGGATAGGAAGTGGTAAATGATTCGTTTTGATTGGTCTGACATTATATAAAGCATGGATTTGTGAAGTTTGGAATAGTAAAATGAGATTGGAATGTTTATCTGATACGGACTTAAAGAATGTCGCTAGTCATAGTCCCTAACAGCTCCTCAATTCTGAACTAAATTAATTATATTATCGATCTTTTATGCCTTTTAAAGAATGTTATTGTAATGTTGAAGACAATCCTTTGAATTTAATTTGCAAACCCTCTTCAAAATTAAGATATTCATGCAAGAAAAATATATACTTATTTATTGAAAGTTGATGTGGGGTTTTTGAATCAGAGAAATCAGGAAAAGGAAACACATAAATAATAAATCTTGTTCCGGAGTTACAATAATTCTACTACTCAGGATATTTCCTCCTTATAGATGGAAAACCTTGGCTCCAATTGAATAACATATCATAAACAGGTTATGTTGTGTTTTTTTTTATGTATGCCTGTAAAAGAATATAGAAACTATAAAAAAAATATATATGAGTGAATTGAGATGAGTTTGTATGAAACATTTATTGTATAAAGTTGGATACGTAATATTATTTGTAAATGTAATGGACGGGGTGTAAGGGATTATGGAAAGGGCATATAAATATATATATATGTAATGTTACTAAATTAAACCTGAAGGATGGATAGAGTAGGGCTGGCGGTGTGAGAGGAAAGTGGTGGAGGTACTGACTCTGTTATCTCAGAGCCGTAAAATGAATTGACATCTCGTTATGCTAATGGCAGTATCGTAAATTATAGAACTGAGTTATGGATTAATAATGTTCTACTAAAACCACTCTACCATTTCTCCCGCTCATACCTACTCTGTCTTTTCTCCCACTCTTCAACATCTATCCCCACCACTATAAAGGCTCATGGTGGTGGCATACTATATAATGTGTGTGTGTGAGTGTGCAACTTCTAGCTAGACTCCAATAAATCCTATCTCCCACTACTTTAGTCTTCCTTAACTCACACACTTTCTCCCTCTATTTCATCCCCTCTACCAACTAACAGAAGAGTGAGTGTGAGTGAGTGAGAGACTCACCCTAATAACCCGTTATTGCTCTCGAGAAATAATTGCTCGAGGAATAAACTATTTCGATAAATTATACTTACTGAAAATTTAATTCCCAAAGTTTATAGTGGTAGACAGTGGGGCAGTTACCCATCCTCTCATCTGCCCCCCCCCCCAGTTGTAGGTAGCACGTGAAGCTCCGGGGGTAGTTTAGTTAATCCTCACATTTTACAGATTACTCCCTTCTTCTATTATTGTTCCATTTTGTAAATAATTACATTTAATAATCATTGTCTTTTTATGTATAATTAATTTTCCCTCTCCAATTAATTGATCATAATTCTTTTGTTGTAATTAATAATCTTGTTTTTATAATTTAAAAATACGAATTATTTCCATTCTTCATAGTGTAATGGAAGGGTTGTAAGTCTTTTGAAGATAGATATATCTCTAGTTAAAAAATTCAATTTACCCTATTTTAAAGTTGCTTTTGTTAAAAACATTTTTAAAAAATCTGGTGTGATGTGTCCCAAGAAGGATTCTCCGACCTCCGTCTTCCAAACATATCCCACAGATGTTATTGGGATTTAAGTCAGCGGAACGGGCAAGCCATATTAGGAAGGTTACATTACGTTTATTATGTTATGAAGAAATTTTATTCCTCACCTCATTAATAAAACGCTTAATGAAATTCTGTCATCTACACTCACCAACACACGACAACACACGATAACAACTTAACTTATTCTCCTCATATTTCTGTTGACCAATTTGCTAAATACTTCCCTTTACATACATTAACAAAATGTCTGAGAAAATCTCTAAAATTTTCTGACGCTCTAATATCATTTTAGCCGGCAAATTTACTAGCAGTATTAACGTTATAAAGTTATACAGCCAACTTAAAGACCCTACTCCCAGCCTCAGACGTCATTTACCAGATAAACTGTACACAATGACCAGCTGTTTATGTTGGTCAGACTACACAATACTTAAATAACAGAATATACCAACATGAATACGATTGCAGAAATAAAAATGACAAAGACAACATTATGGCACTGACGAAACATTTTAGGGAAAAAAATGATAAATTTGATTTTTCTAAAACACAATTACTAGCAAAAGAAACTAATAGGAGAAAAAGAAATATATTAGAAATGATATATGTATCAAAAGAAATACATTTTCTGTTAATTTTCGTAATGATACCAATAATTTGTCGCGCTGTATAACGGACCTCTTTTACCTATCCCACCGCTAAAAAATTCCCTCAAATCCCTTTTACTTCTTTGCCTATCCAACCCAACTTTCATTTCTGTAGATGATTGATTTTTTTAAGAGTAGAAAATAGTAAATTTTAATTTTTTTTATGCTTCTGCGATGCAACAAATGTGTATGATTAAAAATTCTTTATCTACATTGTATTGTTTTTCTTTTTAGATTAAAGCCTTGATAAAGACAGAAAACTCTGACGAAACGTTGGCATAATTAATGTTTCTTTCTTGACCGATCTTCACCAAATTTCTTCCTAACATAATTCATCAACGGTCAACAAATACTTTTATATTATGGTTTAATAAAGGCCTGCACTATGTGGGCTGTATGTGGATGAGCGTTATCGTTATATAGTTCTAGAGAGAATCTATGAATTAGGTAAAATTTTAAAACGCCCCTAAAAAAAAAAAAAAACTTTGCCAAGTGTTTGAGACAGATGGCGCTGGTAAGTAACTTAATATTATCTCCCCCCTACCTTTATAATCGACTGCCAGTATATCTCAACTGTAGTAAATATTTTCCAAGTTTAATGAACATTTGTTTATTAATGAATAATTGTAATCATTTCAGTAAGAGACAAATGTTGTGTGATTGTTGAAACACACCACATTATTTCAGATACATTGCAATCATTTACTTGACAATAAATCAGTGTAGTGTGTGATAGAAACTTTTGTAAGTGGGAAATCAACTTTCTAGATCTGACGATGGTGGAAAATCCGACACTAATCAGGGGACTAATGAAAAGAAGCATAAAACAAGAGGCAGGTAATGCCTCACAAAGAAAAATAAAACCTAGTTGAAACAGTTAATTTAGCCAAACATGGTGAAGAATTAAATGAAGAAAATGAGGTCGCGTTTGAACACATTATTTAAATAGTATATTTGAATTGAAGAATTTGTAAACATTTTTGATAAATTTAGATAGTCTGGCAAAGAGCCTTATTATCTAGAATGAACCATTAGCTAAACACTTCTGTAACGGCAAGAGAGAGAACACAAGCCCAACCGAGTGAAAACAGACTCTCTCTGGTACTCTCTGACTTAAGCCGGCTAGAGTGGGGAGAACCTGTATATAAACCAGTGAGAGATCTAGACAGCTATCTATCAAATTCAACCATACATCGCATCGTAACATATCTCTACTTCCACCTTTTATTCTATAAAAATCATTACAAGTCCAGTGCAGTTTGTGTAAGCTTATAGCTATATTATAACAGTGTCTTCATATCTCGTCTAATTAATCAATCCCAATTTCTCTCCTCATCAACTCCATTATACCTCAATATTCCAAACCGCGGTATAAAAAGAGATAAAATTTTATTATATTATCAAATTATTTCCTATTATTAAACAATATAAGAAAATTCTTTATAAAATCAATGATTATAAGCAATTTAATTTATGTTAAGAACTTCCCCTTTCACCTGGTTTTAAATTCGGAATTTCCAATCTGATTTATGGGTAAGAAAACCTAAAAGGGACCGAAGAAGGGGTGTTGACAGGTATTATAAGATGACTAAGGAGGGTGTGAGAGAAGGATTGCTATGATGAAGTAGTGGCTGTGGTCTTAAGATTAGGGGAGGGGGGGATGAGTTAGGAAACAGATTCAGATTCCTGTTTCTTGTAACATTGTTCTCTTGTCGTTTAGTATAAGAAGGCATTTGTAGCTCAGCTGTTACACATTTTTTACTCTTATTTTTTGTGTTGTATTGCTTAATACTAAAGAAGACTTTTTTCACCTTTAATAAGAAAGAGTATCTGTATTATTTGTTTGTTTTTTTTTTTTTTTAAAAAAAGACAAGAATGATAAAAATAAAATAACTGTCAGTCATTTATAATGTTATTGTTTTGTTTTAGAATTGTAATTAACATATATTTTTACTAAAAACTAAATAAAATCTATTGTGGTATAAGTTCACGACTTTCTCTTACCGCAATTTACAGAGTTTTGATTTCTTTATTAATTTGTTTGTATTGTTGTTACCCAATTACAAATTTCACTTATAACTGAAGCATACCTATGTGCATCCAAAATATTATATGCATGCTGTACTTTCGGTAAACTGATTTTCTTCATATACTGAAAGAATACATTAATTTCTTATTAATATTTTATAGATGATACTATCGTAAAATTTAATTTATAATGGTACTTTTGAGGAAAGTGTGGCGTCACCTCTCCAAACAGAAATTAGATTAGATTAGATTCTAACGGGGGGATTGGGTCTTCAGCCTGCGCCACCGCGACACCCCTTGGATCTATTGTAGCACCCCCCTAGTTGGAGGCCCTTCCCCGATCCTGTCCTTTATTGGACTGTGGAGTTGGGGGGGGGTCCCAGGTGGTCAATTAGAGCATCTGCCATCAGAGCAACCTCTCGAGTCCTGGTTGCCTTAGAAGACTTAATACTCTTTAAGGGGTCTTAATAGGTCCTAGAGGGGGCCCCGGCTGAGGCTTATTGGCACCAGCTTCTCTTTACAAAAGAGGCGGTACCTTAGCCATACCAGCCCCTCGCACTGATATACCACGTGCAGCGCCGTCTCCTCTTCTTCCTGACAAAACCTACACAGGCTATCCGTTGCCAGGCCCATGCGATAATGGCCAGTGAGAACGCCAACTGCTATCCTTATGGCCACCCGGCCTAATTGGAGTAATTCCGCAGTTAGCTTGGGCGAGTAGTTATGAATAAACGTTTTCGCCTGCCTCTGGCCTGGAGTTTTGACCCACCATTCCCTTGATCGGTCCTACATCCATGTCTTGATGGATGCATTCTTGAGGCATCTTGAGACGCCACAGAACGGCTCCGGCCCGATATGTGCTCTGATTGAACCCTCCTGGGCCAGACGATCCGCCGCCTCATTGCCTCTATAACCCGAGTGCCCAGGTACCCAAACCAGGAAGACCTTATTATGGCTACTGATTTCCCTGAGTGCACCTAGGCAATCCCACACCAACCTTGAGCTGATCTCCCACGAGTCAATTGCCCTCAAAGCACCCTGGCTATCCAAATAAATGACGACTCTGGAGTTATACACTCCCCGTCTTCTTATTTCGGCGGCGCCGATGGTAATCGCGACTAGCTCTGCCTAAAAAACCGTGCCTAGTCTTCCCAGGCTTATCGAGATATTACATCTTGGATGAGCTCCGTACACGCCGGCTCCCAAACAGAAATGCTTCCTTTGAACCCCCTATTCCCCCCCTAGAAAAAAACCCTTATTTCCCCCTAGAAAAATGTTTGAAATAAAAGTTGTAACTTCCTTTGAAGAGACGCCAAGTTTAAAGAGAAATAATTGGACCATTTTCAAGAAAATTGCAGTATACTGTAAATTGCTGAACCAATTTTGATCAATCCTTGTTATCCTAGCAGCATCAGAACATATACCAAGTTTCAGTTTACTGCGATTTTCCGTTCTGGAGTTGTGCTGCCCATACACACACATACACACACACACACACACACACACACACACACACATATTTCTAACAATCTTTTTCTTTTCTTTTTTTTTTTGGACTCAAAACGGTGAAAACTTAATTTCAAAAATTCGAATCAATCTCAGCACTTTCTCTTAAGCAGTAAGAGAAAGTAAAGGATGACCACTTTTTTGAAAAAAATAATTAGGTCTTTTCGACTATCAAAATTCGGATTGTCAAAATGGCAGAAGAATATATTACTATACCACCATCTGGTACAAGAAAATAGAAGCGCGGAACAGAAACATCGGCCGGCCAACGGTAGTTCACTAACTTACTACTTTTAGCTTCTAAAGTTAGGCTATTACGTTACATTTTGTAAGCCTAGCCTAGCCACAACGTTCCTGTTCACGCTTGGATAAATATACACATCAAGTGAAAGCGGCCAGTAAAAATTCCCCAAGATAACAGTCCGAGGTTTTAGAAGTTGTTTAAATGGAGAATAATCATTATTCGAAATTATATTAAATCCCCCCCTAAATTTATACAATTTAGTATTGTGTTTACTATCCGCATTTCATTATGATCTAAATGCTTAATTATCGAAATACTATAGTTAACTAAGTTGTACAATCACGGGATGTATTTAGGAAGAATTTAAAAATAGCTGAATGAATTTTTAATGAGTTAAACAGATAATAATAATCTCTAAATGTATTACTTATCAAATTTCAGCAAATGGTTTTTCATAACAAAATAATAATTTCATTAATAAATATATGGTAAAGTTTTATAAGAACTATATGTTACATAATTATGTATTAGATAGTTTAATGTATTTGTAAGCACTACAAGGCAGCGGAGCCACTATTCCCCCTTCCTCTTCGTTACAATATTAACCAGCCCTTTGTTATCAATTTCCATCATGTTGATTATTATCAAGTTATGTCCTTTAATCAAGACAGAAACCACGTACTTTATGTTTACATACATACCATTCCTTCATCTAGTTATATGTAGTGCGCCTTTTAGTATATATATTGTGATTTTACCAACAAAAACTTTACTGATTCTAATGAAGTTAATGAAGTTATTTTTCTACTTTCTCATATTACTTTGTGTCAAATTTTTTGAAATTCAATTTGTAAGAAATATTTTGCTTGAGGTCCCCTGAGTATGGAAAACATTTTTTTTCACACAAGTATTTGAGTTTGTTTGTGTAGTATGTTCTATTATTTTAATTCCCCCAGAATCTTATTCATATTTATAGATTTAGTTATTTGGACTGTTTACACAGGCCAATCTATGTTTCTATAGAATGTCCTTGATTTATGTCGAAAGATTTTCCTTCATTGCAGCCCAATATCTTTTTGATCTTTGGCGGCATTTAAAATCAGCAAAGATAATCAAGTTTCTATATGATTGTAGATTGTAGATTGTAGATTGTTGTAGAGCAATATTGCGATCTGAAAGATCTATTTTGCCCACCGGAGCCTTTTCAGTGCTGCCAGTCTCCGAGCAGTGTTCTCTAGCTACAGACAACACGCCCATCAGCGGACAGTGAGTTGTAGTGGCTCCTAGGAAGAGAAAATCTAAGGGCAGCATGCTGGATTCGAACCCGGCACCTCCGGGTTGCTTGTCCAGCATGCTACCACTGAGGTAATCCCTTCATTCTCCCTTGGCTTGCGCCAGTTAACTAGTAGGGACGAAGACCCTAGTTTAGGTACTCCTTGTCTGTAAACGGTAGAGTGAATGTAGTTTAAGTGTATTGTGTACCGTTTTGGTGAAGCGCATGGATTATTGAGCTGTCGTAACCCGTGGGTTCGCTAATCCTCAAGTAACTGCATGCAACAGATACCCCTTGCGGACTGCTATATGATTACTTAAATAAATAAATTTCGACTTCGAGTAGACCAATCGAGGTCTAGACGCCCTGACGAGGTTAATGAAGTTTCTGTTCAAAAGTGGCTCACCTAAAATCCACGAATAACAGCTTAGGAGAGGCTAAGCTATGACATATCAACAGCATTTCGTTACATAAAAAAGTTGGGATATTGTTTCTAAACTGGATGTATGGATCCCCCAACACCTTATAAGTTATAAAAACAAAATGTCCTGTTGTCGCTGCTTGCCGTTACACTGTTCAAGAGAAAAAATCGTGACCCATTTTTGGATCGCCTGGTAACATCCATTGAGATCAAGAAGCGATTATTAAGAAGTGGACTGATCAATCGATCAAGTTTGTGTGGTTGCACCCTAAAAATAAGTTTTGCTGTCAATGCATTGGAATTTTTGGGGTGTTAACTTATAAGAACTTCTTCGCAACAATGAAACTATTAATTCTATCGTCAGTTAGATGAACTGAAGACGGCCATTCAATATAGAAGACTTGCTTTAGCTAAGCGGAAAGGAATTGTTTTCCAGCACGTTAATGCCAGACTAGGGAGAAACGGTTTTGGCCAAACTGGGAGAAACTCAAAGAGCTTAACTGGGTCATCCTTATTCATCATCGCTGCACCCCTGATCTTGCTCTATCAGATTTTTCATCTGTTCTCCTCATTACAAAATCACTTAAACGGAAAATTATTCATATCTGAATAATCAATAGAAAAAACGTAAAGATTCTTTTTCTAAAGAAAAAGCTTCACATTTTTCTGATAGATGGATCCAGGCCTTGCCAGATCTTTGGAAAAGGGTTATTGAAAACGAAGGAAATTATTTCTTAGATTGAATAAATTTTTAATTTACATTAGAAAATTTTGACTCGGACCTTATGCAATGACCCTATATAACTCGCATTGATGCTTGCACTCAAAAAGACAGGCAAAATACGTTAGGAAAAAACCCGCCATCTTGGAAAAAAAATACTTGTTTTCAGTGAAAAGAAGTACTTTTATTCCAAGGTAATAACTGCCCATAAACTGGATAATACATGATTGAAATATTGAAAAATATCGTGTTCTTTGTTTGGTGTCCTCAAAGAGGCCATATACATGACGTCAAGAATCAAAGAAAGAAGAATTACAATATAAAAGAACTAATAAAGAGATGGAACAAATACATAAATATATTAAGGGTTTGTTTAAGGAGAAATAGAAAAATAACGAGATGCATTTAATAATCCATCTTCAAACTAAAAGCCATTAGTCTCTTTATGTATTGAATGACGCTCATACTCCGAAAGCTTCCTTTTGTTTCTTTTTTTTAGATTCACTTACCAAGTGATAATTTAGAGGATCAAAATATCACCTCAGGTGCCTACAAAATATTTTCCAGACATAGTTTGTTGTGATTTTCTAACTTACCTTCCGCCTTATTACCTTCACCTGATGTCCTATAGCCTCTCAGTAGCATACAGGTGTCTCTGCTCAGTTACATCACTTGTACAATTGATTTAATTACTAATAGTTTGCTCTGTATAGTACTAATAACGTTATTAAACTAAACTGCTTTATATCTGTTTTACTTCCACACACACACACACACATACACACACACATTTCTCATCATCATTTTATATATATATATGTAATATTGTTTGGCTATAATGAAGGTTAGCTAGAGCCAAAGTACTGTCTAGTATTTGCCAAGTTATACGTAATAACCAACTTAACTCTGTCTTACAATATTATCATTATCATTATTTGTTAACTCCCTCTAACATAATTAAATTAATAATTATTGTTATCTATAACTGTTTTCACACGATGATAATAATAACAGTAAATATTGAGGCAACATAATAATATCGAATTAAAATTAATAACCAAATTGCCTACATAAATTGAATAAAAATCAGTTCACTATTCTCTGGAGTTCTCAAATTATCAAGTGATTAATTATTTATAACTCCATATTCAAACCTATATTATTATATGGATCCGAATTATGGTTAATTAATAAAAGAGAAAGGAAAAGACTATTAACTTTAGAAATGGACTTCTGGAAGATATCAGCTTAGAAATCTGGTAGAGGGATTTAGGAATGTGGAGAGAAGGGAGATAATGGCAATACGGAAGAACATCCTGCAAATAAAAGAATTATAATAGTACTTAGGCTTACAATACAAAATTGCAAGAAACATAAAAAAAAATGTTATCATAAGGTCACTCTTTTGATTGATGGATTTTGACCAGAAAAATACTTTCCTGGTTTAAGGATGGCTCCAGAATGGCTGCGGTGCTAGCTCTGGTACATATGGGGTGAAACCAGAGGAATCATAGAGAAGCCGGCCCTTGGCAACTACTTCACAGTATTTCAGGTCGAAATTTTTGCAATTAAGATCAGTGCTGAGGAAAACCTGAGAATGGTCCTTAAAAATAATGATGCTCATCTTCTCGGAGAGCCAGGTTGCACTGGAAGGCTATTGCTGCCTCATCTTTAGTTAGGGAGGGAGTGTAGAGAATTTCTAGCGCAGCTTTTCCATTACAACAAAGTTCGGCTGGAATAGGTGTCAGGACCCGTGGGGATAAGAGGCAATGAAACAGCCGACTAACTTGCCAGGAATGGGGTGAATTCCTCATTCTTTGGTCCAGGACCTGTCTTAGGGATAACTAAAGGGACAGAACGTACATCTCTTAGAGATCAGTTCTGGAAGAGCACGACAAAATCTGGAAACTAAGTCCAGGAGCCAAACTCAGCAAGATGATGATGTGTAAGAAAAGAATTAAAGAGACCCTCGGCTTAGGAAGAAACCAGATGAATCTACCAGATGAATACGTTTGTTACGGTACACGGTTAGTTCAAGAAACATCTACACCAAAGTAGAGATAATTAACTTCGAATCCTTGTATAATTTAGAATCCTTGCCAGGAAGAGAAGAAAACGGCCTTGCATCTGCTGTTCGATAGTGATGCAATCGCTAAATTACGTTATGAAATCTTTGGCATACTGAGACCAGAGGAATTAATAGCGTACAAAGACCTGGTTGGGAAAAACCATCAACCTCATTGAGAGGTTTCTCATACTAGACCCATAGGGATGGGCACAATTAGCTTCTGTAGGCTGTAGTCGTGATCGCCTGTGATCGTGACCCATCTACCCGTGGATTAATCTAATTTAATCTATTGTCAGATGCGGTGGTAGTACGTAAACGGAATATCAAATTTAAGCTTCCTGTGAATTTTCGTTTTTGTGTTACTCCGGACTTCCATGTTTTTGATTGTGATTTGTATATTTGTTTCTAGAGAAATACCTAGCGTGATGTATTAGATCAGAGTAAAAAAATTAGCTCATAAGGTTTTGATGGGAAATATAACTTTACAGGGCATTGCCTCAGTAGGAAACATATTCACACACTAGGGATTGTAAATTTACCGACTTTTTCATTTACCGATAATTCGGTAAATGAAAATTAAAATACCCGGTTTATCGGTAAATATTTTTTTTTTGAATAATACATATTTTGTATATTTTTTTTTTTTGTAATAATATATAAATAATTTTGTTAGAATAATACATATTTTGCACAATCTTAAGGCATAATATTAGAAACTTGTAATAAATATTTGTATTTAATTATTTTAAACAGTTGTTAGAGTAATAATTATTTAAAGGTTTCAAATTTAAGTATTAAAACAATAATATTGCATCAATGTCCTGTATAATGTGGGATTCAAAATTGCTATTAATTTAAAAAAAAAATACGTGAAATATTTACCTATTATTATTTTTAAATATTAAAAAAGGAGATATTTATTACTCTTTATGAAAAACGTTCATTGTAAAGATTTTAAACATTTAAAAATCTCAAAAAAAACTGCAGAGCACAAAACACATATGCTAACTGTAATTAGCGCTGTCTGTCCGATTTACAGCGGCTCTCAAAACAAAAAAAGTTTAAATGAAAATTAAACAAATAATTAATAATTAGGTATATTATTGCTTACACTTACCTGTTTTTATTTTTATTTTCAATGTCCCTTTAGCCCTTTTACAAATATCTAAAAACAGAATATTTTCTACATAAAAATTTCTAGTATGGATTTTTCATTGACCGAAATTTCAAAAAATTTACCGAACGTTTTTTCGCCGGTGAAATGTAATTGGTGTATTGTTGTTGTAGTGTAGTGGTAGCTTGTGGCGTGAACGGTTTTGTAAAGGGCTTGTGTGTTTGTAAGTTTTAAGAGAGAGAAGTAATAAGAATAATTAAGAAAAAAACACTGGTAGATTAAATTAAATATATTCTTTAAAGATAATTAAATGCTATTCGTTAACACAGCAATATGTTTATTAATTTACTGAAATTAGTTGGAATAAACTTGTTATGTTTTAACTTATATCTGGCACTGATTCCTGAAGTGTTCTGCTTCGGTGTCTGTTTCAGAACTGTTCTTGAAGGAATGTCTTCTAATTGTTCGTTCAAATCTTCCCCTGTGAGAAGAAAGGGTAGATAATGCTAACAAGGTTCATGAACTCTAAAAGATAATGGTGGTCTTCTACCTGATTTTTTCTTGATATTTTTGATTATTTCAAATTAAATATATTTTTATATTTTTGGCATCCATCACATCGGAATTAATTAGAAAGAAAGTGCAGCTAGATGGAAGAGAAGAGACTCCGTTTCACCATGTTTGGCTAGGAGCTATCTCTCACTGATTAATAAAAGTGAAATGATATCAGGAACTACTTCTCATTAAGTTCATCTATATTTTTAGAGCCACGAACTTCAGAAGAACAATATTATCTTGGCTTGACGCTAAATTCTACTAAATCCGGAATAAATAGAACGATGATTAAAAAAAAAAAAAAAATACACTAGAATTCACAATATATTGAAATCGATGGATCCTGCCGATTAGAATAATGTTCACAACCTTTTAAATAATCAATTATACATTATATACAATAAAAAAATATTTTTACAAATTGAAATGAAAAAAATAAAAATAAAAAACAAAGGAGACAAATAGAAGGCAAGATTTTTTATCATACGTTAAATTTGTACTTAAAAAAAAAAGAAAAACGGAAGTGAAAAAGAGTAAAAAGTATGGGTATTTGAAATTGTAATAGTGAACCTTTTAGTATGTAGAGTTGAGAGAAATTCCATAATTCATGGAGTAAAAGTTGTATAGAAGAGAGTTGTATTGTGGTGTAGGGTTGGCAAGGAAGGGTAGGCCCACCAGTCATGACTGAGTTTGGTTTGGTGGCTCCGTCTGTTAGGTTGCTCGCCGCGTTGCTCTACTCTGCTTGCCTTGAATTTGCATGAATGTGTATTCTATTATTATAACTAGATGGCTGTCTCTTTCACTCAGTATATATATATATACATATTATACATATATAATAACTATACTAATAGTATTGTAATCCTTTATAAAAACTATCAAAACCTAGTTCTTGCTCATCATGTAAGTCATATTTCGATAATGTACGATAAAATTATTTCGACCCGCTTTTACATCATTTGTTAATTTTCTCTTTGAAGAAATAATAAAATCTGGTATGAAATACTCTTACGACTTTCTCTCACTGCAAATCACATAGTTATAATTGAAAAACTTCCTTCAAATTCAACATTTTTGCTTGGACCTTTCCCAGTTTTACAGAAACTCTAAAAAAAAGTTTCTACCAAAAAATGATAAGTTGCTATTTGTATAATTAATCTCCTAATTTTAATTAAAAAAAAAAAAAAAAAAAAACCCTTTAGCAATAAGGTGAATATCGTACAAAACTGCAAAAAATAAAACTCTTCAGCAATGACGAACTTCTGGTCAACTTGATTATCTTCAAGTTTTGAATTTTTGGGTTACATTTAATTCCAATTAATATAATATATACAGGATGTCCCAAGGTATATGGATAACGACTTTTTTTCGGAAACTAAGATGGCTAGAAAAAAAAAAAACTAAAAAATACGTGTCCCCCGTAGTTTTTTTGTTAGAAAACCAAATTTAATTTGCAAATTTGTTGTGGTGCTTCCAGAAGCGAGATGCAGGCATCAACTTCATTTTTTTTCAAATGGGTAGGTGTGGTTTTTATTTAAGAAATAGATTCCTCTATTTTTTTGTAAGAAAAATTTACTTGAATGGTTTTTTTTTTCTTTGAGCGATATTTTACAAGTTATGAATGAAAACATGATTCCTATAAGAAATTTTAAAATGATATTATAACGGTTTTTTTGATTGAATAAGAAGAAAAGTACTATTTTATTATAAATTTTACTCCTCATTAATTACAGATCTTGCTCGAACTGGCCCCCACTATTTAGAGATGCATACACATGCTTTTTCCTGCCAATTGTCCTTACGACCAAAGTTATTTTAAAAAAATTTATTTCACCTCGAAGAAATAAAGTGGAATTTAATGGAATTTCATAAAAGGCAATATCCAGGCATATGCCCAGAGAGAATTTTATTTTTCTTGCTATGGCCCAAGGAATCTATCTCTCCCCGAAGTTTGACCTATAATGCCTGAACTTACTATATCAATAGAATGTCGATGAAAGACTGTTTTTTCTTTTCAATAGGAACTTCTGTTCAGATTGCAAATGGGTGAAGTTTCTTGGATTGTTCCTTGACAGTAAATAAATTGGTCGGACCCTGTTTAAGACCACAGCATCAAAAGGTAATTATTTCCTTTTGGCAAATTTCGAGGAATCGTAGGTAAAAATTGGAGGATTACTCCACCCCAAGATGATGATTTGGATTTATAGTATGGTTCTCCCTTCATTGGCAGAGCCTGGTGTTGGCCGTGTATCTGCGCATATGCGGTTCAGGCTTCCAGTTCTGGACACAGCTTCACAGCATTCTCCTTAGGAGAGCTCAGTTGGTGTGGCGGAGTCTAAATGTTCATCGGGGGTCTGGACAGGGCTATTAGTGAGATATTGCTGTGTCTTTCACAGAGTTCTTTCAGGCACCTGGTTGAATCCCTTACTGACATTGTGGTTTATGAAGACATCTCTACGTAATAGGGCTCATGCCGGATCCATTTTGTAAAGTCTGTGAAACAGAGGAGGAAACACACATCCATCTTATGCCAGATTGCCTGGGTTGTAAGGAAATTAAGTTCAGTAACTTTGGTCGGAACAGGATGTCTATGGAAGAGTTTAGGCTATTTCCCATTAAGGTTATTGTCCGATTTATTCGGACTACGGTGAATTTTTAGATGGATTAGACCCGGGTCTGGATATTTGTTCTAGACCCGGTTTGTTGTTGTTTTTCTTGGGGTTTGGATAGTGTAGGTTTGGTCTCTCCTCTCAGACAAATAATAATAATAATGAGATTGTTTTTTCGATATAGGATCGATAAATAGACCTCTCTCAGGTGTCTGGTTTGATCCCTTTTTAGGCAGTGGATTAAGGAGACGGTCTCTGTGTACTGAGACTCATACTAGACCCTTTTTTTGTTTGTCAGACAGTAGAATAAACATACTGCCATCTAATAACAGAGTATTTGGGTTTTGAGAAGATTAATTTCAGAATAGGTCGGAACAGGAAGTCTATGGTAGAGGTTAGGTTGTTTCTCCTTAAGGCCATTGTCCGATTTGTTCGGCCTGCTCTGTATCTTAGATGGATTAGTGTTGCGTCTGGATATTTATTCTTCTTTAGGTAACTATATGCGCTATACAAGGATTATGCATAGCGAAGGGTTTGATCCCTCACAGTGACCCTGGATTGCCAACAAATAAGCTTTAATTTTCTAATTACTTCAATTTTTTACGCTTTTCTCGAAATATCCAGCTTCAATTTTACTTAAGATTTCATGTTTTCAAAAGCATGGTAACTCTACATTATAATTTTAATAGCCTCAAGAGACATGATAAATTATTAAATAAGTGATAAATAATAATTTAATGAAAAGAAAATACAAAAAAAAAAAAAAAGAAAGCTTGAGCAAACTTAGTTTTCAAACCCATAACTTTTATTGAACTATAAAACATATCCGAAGAGAAAATATAAAAGAGGTGTAGAGAAGATATTTACTTGTGTGTGTGTGTGTCTATGTGTAGTAATGTAAGTCACGCCTCGCTGAATATCCAATATACGGGAAACTAATATAAGTTAGTCGGTTCTCTCTTACCCCTAAGTTGGGGCCAAGATGAGTTGGGAGCCCCCCCCACACACACACACATAGCCAAGCTTCTAGTACACATACTATATAAACTTACAGAATATATATATATATATATAGAGAGAGAGAGAGAGAGAGAGAGAGAAAGGGGGACGAGTAGGAGAAACTTAGAACCATTTCTATTTAATTTATGTGATCTAGATAACAAGAACATTACAGCCACAGAGAACGAAGAGAAGAAACAAGAGGATTTTGCCTTTATTTCCATGTTGCGCATGCGATCTAATACACAAATACACTTATACACACAAAGAGTGGATATATACTTGTTTAATTATTTTCAGTAAATTGAGTTACATTTGAACGCTAGAGTTTAATGGTTGATTTAATTATTAAATTAAATTTCTGTAATATATGTTTTTGATTGGGGGGAGGGGGGAGGAAACATCATTCTGAAGTGCAACAACTCCCAACACTATGTAGCCAACTTTCTCAATGAACACTATTAATAATAATATTATAATGCAACCAAAAAGGCTTTACAAAGTTATGACTTTAATAGAAATTTATAGATCTCCATGGCATTCTTTAATAACAGTATAACCTAAGTTTAATTATAACCTATAACAATTGAATTAATTTAATTTGGTATGTATAAGTTTATATATTTTAATTACAAATTAATTTATGTTCACTATGTAAATTAATTCATTGTTACAAAATCTTGATATCTGGGATCCCACAGTGCTGGGATGAGAAATATTAATTTATTTGAAATTTCCAGGAAGAAAGAGATTAGCTCATAAACAAACAAATAAGCCTTACTTTATTAAGGAACCTAGATCTTTTTGAACCCACCTTTACAAAACTATTTCTCTATCTCGAATAGATAAACTATGGAGCTGCGTTATATTTACTTTGTATTCTTTTTCACATTAAATTATATTAATTTGGAAACTAAATAATTATTTACCGAATATTTATTTGACTAAATGCCTGCTTTAATAAAAATTTTAATTCATCTTCCAATAGGGGATGGGATTAGCTAAGTGGTTAGCGTGTTGGACTCGCACGCGGTGGTCCCCAGTTCGAGTTCACTGCTA
>JAAEAF010004752.1:0-114268 GCA_011037195.1 Triatoma infestans | reverse complement strand
ATTCTAAAGATTTATGATATTAGGTTTGTTAACGTCATTTTGTTGAGGCAGTGATAGAGGCGCTAATTGGTGATGTCCTACTAGGTTCTATTCTAGTTCTACTAGGTTGTTAGAGGCGGCAGGAGAAGAAATTAGTGCAGTGGAAAAAACGAGAAGGTGCACCGGAAAAAGGAAGCGTATCAAAATTTCAAAAAATGGAACCTTCAAGATGAACGAAGACTTCCTTCGATTATCAATGCACGAATGTGGGTGAACCAGAATTCATATTGATCACTGAGTATTATCTACCATAGTAGGTACTACAATGACACACCTTAGAGAGCTCCATCTCAGAATGTCCAGTCTTCAGACCAAGATCAGTTCTTCTGGAATTGTCAGTGCACAAGCCAAAAAAAATGAACGGTTTTGGAAAAAAAAATTATAAGTGGTGAAAGTTGGTTATTTTTGAAATCACAGAAGAATAAGCAATACCACAATCAGAGGTTAGGCAAGATCAGTTTGGGGGGATAAAATCATGCTTTGCTTTTGGTGGACTTTAAAGAGATTTTGCATTTTGAGCTTGTTCCAGAAGACTCAGCTATTGAATCTGAACTTTATCCTGAACAGCTGGATATAATTTATGAAGTCTTAAATAACAAGCCACCCCTCGGTAATTGACGAAATAATGCAATTCCGCTTGCCCATCGTTCGCGTTGATTTAGGTAAATTAGCAGAGTTGGAGAGAGTAAGCATCTTGTCTCACCCACCTGTAGCTTCCTGATTGCGCATCTGATCACCGTCTTTTCCGGTCTATGGTACATTTTTTGGAAGGAAATTTCGAAAATTATGAAGCATTATAATCAAGATCCGAAGATTTTTTCGCCTCAGAACCAGAGAAGTAGTGCCGTGTCAAAATTGAAATACTTACAGAAAGGTGGGTAAAAGTGGAAGAAAATGAAGATTATATTTTGAAGAATAAATACAAATCAATCCCTTTGCAAACGCAATCCGGAGTAGGTGCGACCAGGGCGCGTAGAACGGTGAGAATGCTTCATACGGTTCACTGGAATAAAATCATTTCCACAGAAAATAAATGAAGGATATTTTATTTTGTATGGAAGATATTCTGACTTATGGAGCAAAGCTTGGGTCATCACAAAGACATTGGCTAGCAACATAAGAGTAGTGGAAACGGATTACTGGAGGTGGTGCGTAGATAGAGGAAGAATGGAAAGTATAAGAAATGAAGATTACAGGAGGGATATGGAGTTAAAGGAAGCCGTAGTATAAAGAATAATTAATAAAAAGTTGAGGTGGTATGGACATGTACGGCCGGAGCGGGTTAGGCAATAGAATCCATGTTTGCAAAGGAAAAGACCGCGTTGCTGGAATGATGAAGCGGAGGAAGAGATGGCAGGTAGAGGTTTAGAGAATGGTGACTGTTGGGATAAGGAATTATGGTGGAAATTAACTTGAGGCATCCTGGTAGACGAGAAACGCCGCTATAATAAGTAATATTCAGATACGCGGTTTTAAATTTACTTTTAAATAAAAATGCTCTTTATGCTCAAAAATTTTTGTAACAATCTTGGGTAGCTCTTATGTTCTTCTAATGAGAAAATTTATTGTTCCTAAACATTTATGTTCATAAGTGTTTAGTCCTAACTCTAAGTCTAAACAAAATTTGTCGAAATCATTTAAACCAATATTTTTCATGTTCTCTAGGTAAAGTTGCATCGTCAAATATCATCAACTGGAATTATTAGGTCATTTTATTCACAGTTAATGGAAAAATTTGTGAAATATCCGCTTGATATTAAGGTGCATCCTAAAATACTAGATGCAATGAAAAAGAGAATTTCAATGTTGCAACAGAATTTACTCACTTGGAATGGTGCTGAGTTTTTAGTATTTGGTTCATTGTTAGAGGTATAATTTTTTTTCCAACATGTTTCAGAATTTTATACAATGTCAAAATCTACCAATTTTATTCACAATGTCAAAACTTCGGTAGCAGCTATGGAATAAGAAATTCTAAGTAGTAAAATATCTTGCACGATTTCGAATAAAACTAAGTAAAATACTTTTTTTGCAACCGTATAATAATCTGACAATTATTAATTAAAAGTAATGGGTAAGGTTATACTTTTGTAGAAAGTGAAAGAAAACAATTACGTTTCCTCACAATTGACGTAAAATAGTATAATTGAACTTTTAGCCCGATCTCTAGCGGCAATACGCGAAAGCATGACCATATTACAAGCAAATACAAATTAGCAAACAGATTTGTCTAACCTAAGCCTAATTTTACTCTGCTCCCGACTACTGAATCGATCACCGCTCTAATATCACTAGCGTGCATCTTTCAGGGGTTACGTTGTGGCATCCATCTATTTCGATACTCAAGACCATTCGAGATTGACTCGATTCTTTGTATTTTCACCTTTATCGTTGCCTTCCAATGTTTTACCACTATCGTCTTGCTTTAAAGCTCTCTCTCTTCTCACTAAGTGTTTGAGAAGCCGCCATATTAAGTAATCGAAGTATTATCTTTTAGGTAAATATATTATTATTAATATTATTTGGCTGCAAGACGTTGAATGTCACAATTACTTCAGGCAGATGTAACTTAAAAACAATTAATCTTGACTTTTGAAACATTTCCTAAGTAGTTTAATTTCCAAATAAATCTGAAAGCCCGAATTAACCTTGATCAAAATTGTTAATTTTGAGAAAAGCTTTCGAAAGCACTCGAACAAGTTCTATAACTTGGATCTTTGAAAAATCTCTACCTCATTAACTGTTTTCCAGTTATTTTGATTAAGCCCTGTATTATGCAAAAATATATAGAGTAAATTGGTTGCTATGACATATTTTGATCTCTATTAATTTGTAAGGAAGGGATACATGTAAGATTGGCTGGTGATGACATAGAAAGAGGTCCATTTAAAAATAGATATTATGAAATTAAATCCATTGAGGATTATACATCAAGAAATCCTCTGAAATCCATTTTTAAAGATAATGCCAATTTTACTGTAACAGATACAATATCAGCAGAAGTGAGTAGTAATTTTATCAATTAAAATATCAATAAAAGTAATTTCCGATTAAGTTGTTTATAGATTCTTTAAAAAGATGTTAAATTTACTAAACAGTATTGGGCATATGTATTTTTAGTTCCTTTTAGTTTCTCTAAGATTACTGGTTATAGAATAGACAATTAAGTCTGAATAAAAATATACTTTCTTACATTACTTCACAAAAAATTGTGGCCTAAATGGTACTTTTAATTTCTTGAGACAAAGTGAAAAACAGTTTTGCTATCTTTCAATTATACCAATTTTAATATTTGAATCACATTGCCAAAATATATTATTTATATTTGTGTTGACAGACTTTATGGATAATATGATAAATTCAAAAAGTAAGTAACAGCAGAGTATATTTATTATTAAGAATCGAACAAACATAATTATAATCACAATTAAGGAGCAAAGGATTGATTGGTGAAATAGACTCTGGGATTGTGTATCCCTTAGCAACGGTTTATTACAAAAATTTGTTTTAAACAGTTTATAGAATTTAACATTTACAAATTTAATCAATTCTCCAATAAAAGTAAATTACAAATACCTAAATTAAAGATTTGTTTTAACATTTTAAAATCTATATAACAATATCAGAAAGTATATTTTCCATGAAAGCCGGCTTTATTTTGTGGTCATCGGTCTGTTTGGGGAGTTCGACCATCATCTGGATGTCTGGATAAAATTGTGCGATAATACAATTTAATCTAATGTTTTACAACCTTTCTGAAGGTAACCTTCCCTGTGTCATGGACATTGAGATTACCGTACTATTTTAGCTCATAAGTTTTTTTTTAATTTTTTTAACAGTTTTAGCTGTATAAATAATACAACTTCTCTTTTACAACTCTCAATCAGTTGCCATAGTCGCTTGCGCTCATGTGGGCAAAAACGTTACTTTACCCTATCGTGAAATAATTAACTATTTTTGTTGTTGATGGTAGATCTATTGTGATTGTTGCATTCGGATTTGATAATTGTTAAGAGTCCTAATATATGTACACAAATGGAATTACATTAGTACTATTGTCCATTTTTAGATTTTTTTGTAAATAATATCATTCAGCTCATAAAAAAAATCAAAATAATAATGATAATATTGCCAATATTTAATATAGTCAATTTAATCTCTCTGGAAATATTGATGAAAATTCTTAATTGCTTATCTACATATATTATATTATTAAAACCTTCACCTTCACTAGCAAGCTGTACTAGGGTTCGAAACTGGTTATGCTCAAACAAACCCAAAGGCATTGGTCATCTGGCAATCTCACCAAGAAGATCGTACTAATATAGCTCAGTATATAATTGACGTACATCTAGCAGCTGGTGAGACCTTGTGGAATCGTCAGTGTGGTCTTGTATGTCTTCTACCACATGGACTAGAAGGTAAATAGGTTTTTGTTATAATAGTAATAATAAATAATAGGAGGGAAGGGAATAGCTAAGAGGTTAGCGTACTAGACTTCCACGCGGTGGACCCGGGTTCATGAGCTCACTGTCCGGTGATGGTAGTGTTGTTTGTAACTGTCCGGAAGCCGGTAGTGCACTGAGAAGGCTCCGGGTGCTAATGACCATAGATGTGTACGCGTCTTAAATTAAAAAAAATATAGAGGCGATATTAGCTGAGTAGTGCCGCTTTGGATTTGGATTGCGGAAGTCCCAGTTTGAGTCCAGCAGTGTTCCCTTAAGTTTTTAGACCTTGGGAGCCTCTACAGCTCACTCTTCTGTTGTAGGTTGTTTGTAGCGAAACAACAATGCTCGGAGGCCGGCCATGTGCTGACTAGGTTTATGGCATCAGTGAAATCAGATGCTAAAGCGCCATAATTTAATAATAATAGTAGTCTCTGATCGCTCGAGATATGTTCGCAGAGTGCTTAGTTCGGAGCATTTACTCTGAAACAGAGGGTCAATTTTGTGATGGCTATTCGACTATATGGCGACGGCAGCGTACGACTATATGTGCCGGTAGAATTAGACGTGTAGAATTAATGACGGTTATGCACTAAGACATATGATGTCGAATTGTGAAAATGTTGGCTGGCTCGAATTTCCAGGTTCGTCACAATAATGTAGCCAACATGTACCACAGGAAGTGTGAAGTTAAATTTAGAATTGTTAATGAAGTTAAAGGTGAAATTAAGAAGGGTAATCAGTATTACACTATTACTAGGTCAAGGTGCAACATAATGATCTTGTTCCCAATTTGTACATACAGGAAGGAAAACATTAGAGCCAGGATCAATGCACATTGAAGCAAGTGCAAAATGCGTTTTTTTTGGATACCGTCCTCATTGTGCGAATAGTTTTAGGATATTAATAAGGCCTAATCCTAGATTCTTGTCTGGACAGCTGAACAAAATAAAAATACCGGCGGTCGCTGAGAGTGTCATTTAATAATAATAATGACAATAAATCATCATCATCCGTTACAAAAACGACATCAAACAAGATCCGTTTATCATTTGGAATTTCGGCGTTAAATCCCGTTTCTTATATTAGTTTATTTATTTTCTGGCCCAGAGACAGTGTACTGCTAGTACAATAGGACAACAATAACAAAAACAAGGGATAAATACAAAATGTCATAAAGAAAAAAAACTCAAAAGTAGTCAATTTGAGCAAGTATTAAACTATTCATTGAAGTCATAAAATGCCCTGTTTATCATTATTCCTTTCACATATCTCCTGAACTCTCCCAAAGGCAGTTGTTTTATGTCCAGCTTATTGAAAAATCTAATCCCATAAACAGAAAGCTTCTACTTTCTTTAAATATTACTCAAGAGAGAAGTAAATTCTCTTTATTACGTTTTTCTTAGGAATATCTGTCCTTATTCAGACTAAAGAGAACTTCATTATTTTTCGATTAAATCAACTGGTACATGTGCATTGAGGTAAAAGTATAAGGCCCAACTTTTAGAAATGCTCTTTGAAAGATGTTGAAGAGCCAAGTCTAGAATACCTTTTTTTCTTTACGCCTTGTCTTTTAAGGCATAGCTGCCAAAGCTGCTCTAGCAGCCTTCACATCTTTGTTGTCCATTTGTCGCAGTCAGGAGTAAAGAAAGATCCTCTAGCTGAGGACATGTGTCAAGATGATCAAAAACCATTGGCATTTGCCCACACAGTGTACAAGTTGGGTTTTTTTCTAACTTCTGTATGACAAAGATAGGTACTGAAGTAGTCAAGACTCTGAAACATGCTACTGCGTCTTTCTTGATAAAGTGGATGGGTAGTAAGCGGATTCTCTTATCCACCAGAACTGCCCAAGTTTTGTCCTGTGTCAGCTGCCTATACACTCTTTCTGTGCTTTTGTACGTTTCTTTCTGACTAATCCTTTTGCTGTTTGAAAAGAAAGGGTGAATTAGCTATGCCCTTTGTGCTCCATTTTTGCTAAGTGGCCGGCCTTTTAATTTCCCGGGATTCACAATGGGAGGGGTCCATTTGAGGTTAATTTCATTTACTAAGCTTACCAAGCTATGTATGTTCGGTTAGGTCCTTGCAGAATGTGAACTTATTATTAGTCAAAAGCTTGAAATGCTGCCTTGGGAACGATTAAGAAAATCAAATTTTCACTTTTTGCGTATTGCAGCTTTCTTGGAGTGATATCCCCCATCAAGGTTAGAAGCTATTTTACCTATAGCCTCAGCTATTTCAAACTTCTTGCAATAAACTCTGGTAACTGCATTGTTTATGGCTTCTTGGTATAAATTTTGTCCCATGACTTACTAGGATTTCTAGTGTGAATAGTTTCTTGGGCGATTGCTTTCAGATCGTAATTGGATGTGCCCTCTTTGTCAACAGGCTGTAGCAGGTCTAGATGCAATGCGGCTGGAAGTGAGTCCTAACATGATGGAAACTTTTGGAATTAATGAAATGCTATCAGTAGTCATTTTTCATCTAGTATCTCTTTCACTTTGTCAAGATAGCTACTTTTGGTTTTGAGTCTGTCTGGGAGACATATATTTGTTCCAGTAAGATAGACCCAGTGTCTTAAGCCTTTCGAACATTTTGAGAGCAGCTGACTACCTCCTCAATTCTTGTAGCTCCATTACAGCAATTCGCAGGAGCAAGTGGCTCCAGCAATCTTTTACGAATTGTTCTCTTTTGAGCATGGAACACACTACACGCTGACTCTGCAATCCCCCAAAGAAGAACACCATAACTCAGCCAAGAAAGAACATATGCCAAACAACTGCTTTTGGTAAAGTGCCATCCATACAAGCAGGAAAAGATTTAAGAGCAATATTCAAGGTTGCAAGTACGCTAAAATTCATCCGGCAAAATTCCAAATTCTTTTCTATTTTTTGCCACTTTATCAGTTTGTGTTTTATTTCACAAAAACAGATTCAATATTGTTTAACCTAAAAATCTGTTTTTCGAATCACCCGACTTTCTCTTACCTCTGTTATTACAATTCTAATTGAAAAATGTTTTTCAACTTAGAATTTTTACAAAACGCATAAATTTATATTATAATGAATGGGAATCAAATTATTGATTATGTGGCTCAATGTGCAAAAAAGATCCTTGAATTATTCTGTAAAAATCGGTTTTCAGGTGAAGGAGAGGAATGTTCAAGTGCCCGTCCTCAGAGATACTTACAGATGTGTAGTGATGATGAAGTAAATCCTGAAAAAGATATGGGAGTTCAATTAAATCGTTGTAATTGGATTATAGCATATGTATCGACGCCAGCTAATTATTTTCATATAATTAGGAGGCAGGTTAAATTAAATTTTAGGAAACCTTTAATCTTGTTTTCTTCAAAACAGCTATTCAATAGCCCGATGACGTCTTCACTTGATGAAGTTATTGGTAATACCAAGTAAGTTATCAAATTAATTTTATTGCTATTAATTGAAATCAAATTAATTGATTGCTATTCCTATTTAAGAGGAAGGATTGCGATCAGGACAGACGCATACTTTTGTGCGATGTGCGCCAGTCACGTGGCCAATGTACTTAATTTTACTTGAATTTAACAAAATTTTTCAAATTTTACAATTTTTTTTTCTCAAGGAGTGCGGTGATAGACAGTGTTGTCTGTAACTAGAGAACACTGTCCGGAAACCGGCAGTGCACTGTGAAGGCTCCGGGCGCTCAGTGACCATAGATGTTGAGGTGCCTTAAAAAAAAATTTTTTTACTAACATCTGTTTTTCACACTGTAAGATTTTCTGGATAATTGTTTGTGATTAGTCTTGAACGCATTATATTATACATTTCTTCGAATTATATATTGATATAAATTTTCATATCGTTTCTAGTAATAAATTACCCCATTTATGTAAGAATACATATTTCGAATACTACATCAAATACTGTATCGATTTTTTATTATTTACTTTTACAAATATTTGTCCTTACGCGTTGGTCTAGTGGTTAGTGCACTCGCCTTTGGTGCGAAAATTCAGGGTTCGATTCCCGTGATGATAAAATCGGTGTTGACCAGCATCGTGATTAAAAGAGGGAAGCTGCAGTTAGTAGCGCCCTGGGTAGCGAAGGTGGAACTAAACAGCATGGGTCTGCAGCGTGCTTACTATTCTATGCTATTCAAATCGCCGTTTGGCAAGCCGCTGCTGCGCCATACGTTTTTTTTTCTAAAAAAATTTTTATCTTTCCGTCTTTACAAAAAAAGTTTATAAATTAAAAATGAGTAAAATTAGTAATATAAAAAAGAGTAATAAAATTCTAACTCTGAAACTGTTTGTTCAATAAACAGATTTACTCAAGTGGTTCTTGAGTGGAAAGGCTAATAACGTTGGAACAGTCCAAAATAAATTTTACTGGAGAAATGTTTCGATAAAAAAATTGTGTATGTTTGGGAGGGGGGGGGGCTGAAAATAGTGTGCGAAGTTGCGAGCAAGTAGGGAAAAATTGAAAAAATAATTACTAGTGCGCACTTCTTGTTGATGATTTGACTGAAATTTATTGCACATGTGACAAAATCCAATATCAAGTTTGAGCGTTATACAAATTTTCATTTTTGGGATATTTTGCTCACGTACAAATGACCGTTTCCTAAAAACATTTTATTGTACTCAATGGGTTTCAAAATTTGTAATCCCGCTGAGAACTCAATTTAGAAAATTTATAATGGTCACAATCATTTCATTTTTCACCTGTTCTGTTTTGTTTATATTGTAACGTTTTTCCCAAAGTAGCTACTGCAACTAGTTGCTAAGAGAGTTCGTTTAGATGAAACACACTAAACTTCTAACAACACCAGTTTATTGTTCAACACAATAAATTACAAGTAAAACACTTAAATACACTGTATAAACCAACAAAAGTTCTCTTAGATAAGTTTTTATTTACTTTTAACAAACACGCACTCCGTTTAAGACAAGAATGACTCTCTCGAGCTGTTCTTGGCCTATTTATACCCCTCGAGAAAGGTCTGGAAGCTTCTTGAACATTCTAGGCGCGGTAGAACGGGAGAAGACCGCTATAGAAAATTCTAGAAAAACCTAGAGCGCCCAGCTAGCGCTTCCCAGCACTATGAGAAGAACTTGAGGTGCCTGCTTTTCTCCTAGATAGCACTAGTGGTTGCGTTACAATATTATCGCGGAACTCTATGCAAGCGTTCTGCGCGGGGTCATACACAAACGTTTTGCGCACAGCGACCTTGAAAAATTTAGTTTATTGAAACTACTAAATAATTAAGAATTTTCTTAATTAAATCATTCTAATCTTTAGTGATTAATGATAGTATAACCATAGTAACAATTGTTTATGTTAGTGTGACAAAAAATTCTGTATAAAGGCATAGGATATTCGCCACAAAGTAAGGCCTTACAATTTCCGTTTTCATCCGTATTGGCATCCATGATGTAGTGTAAAAATTGATAGTACACACTTAACTTTTAAATATTGCGTAATATTTGTTGATATCTCATTAAACAATAAACTTCATGGTACTATATATATATGTATATGAAGTATATATATATATAAATATATTATGTATACGAGGTGTGTAAATTAAGTAATGAGACTGATTTTCTAGTGTTCGATCTGGCAACACTGGAGACGCGGCGCATGCGTGGTAGGGCAAGTAAACATCTGATACACGTCCAGTGCAAATTTGAAAATGCAAGAGTTGTTGCACTGTCCGTAGTGACTTTTTTTGTGAGCAAGGTTTTTTCAGTGCGTTTTAAAAATGAGTGACATCAATTACGAGCAACGTTGTGCTATCAGGTTTTGCTTCAGACTTGGGCACAGTGCAACGGAAACGTTTGAAAAACTGTGCCAGGCCTATGGAGACAATGTTTTGTCTAGAGCACAGGTTTTTAGGTGGTTTAAGTCGTTTGCAGAAGGAAGGGAATCAATTGAAGACGAGCCTCGCAGCGGAAGGCTTCATCTTCAAGAACCGACGAAAATGTTGGCAGAATCCGCGATCTCGTGCGTTCAGATCGTCGTTTGACAGTCCGAATGATCGGCGAAGAGTTGAATTTGACTCACACAACCATTCATCAAATTTTGACTAATGAATTGGGGATGAGAAAAATTTGTGCAAAAATGGTTCCGAAAAATCTTTCACAAGAGCAAAAAGACATCAGAAAGGAAAGGAGCCTTGACTTTTTGGGAGCAATTGAAACGATCCCAATTTTTTGGAGCGGGTTATTACAGGAGACGAGTCTTGGGTGTTTGAGTATGACCCAGAAACTAGGCGTCAGAGCATGCAGTGGCACACTTCAACCTCTCCAAGGCCAAAAAAAGCAAGAATGAGCAAGTCAAAAATCAAATGCATGCTGATTTGCTTTTTTGATAGCCAAGGAATCGTTCACAAAGAATTTGTGCCTCAATGCCAAATGGTAAACCAACATTTTTACCAAGAAGTTCTTGAGAGACTTCGAAAAAGAGTCATGCGTGTGAGACCAAACATCAAAAACAAGTGGGTGTTGCATCACGACAATGCTCCGTGTTACACCGCGATTTCTATTAATGAGTATTTGGCCAGTAATAACATTCCTGTGGCTCCTCAGCCTCCTTATTCACCCGACTTGAGTCCATGTGACTTTTTTTTGTTCCCCAAATTGAAAAATCACCTCAAGGACGTCATTTTGGAACATTGGAGAATATTCAAACAGCCGTAACCGACCAACTGAAGTCTATTCCAGTATCCGAGTTCCAGCACTGCTATGACGAATGGAAGAATCGTCTTCAGCGTTGTGTGGCTTCCCAAGGTAATTACTTTGAAGGGGACAATGTTGAATTGTAATTTTATTTGAATAAAAAAAAGATAAAAAATCAGTCTCATTACTTAATTTACACACCTCGTATATATGTATACAATATACATATAATTCCATCCAAATACTTTCTTACCAGAAAATACTTTGGTCAGATTGTGCATAAAAAATTGCTTTTGTGATTTTTTTTTATTTTTACTGTGAGATAAAATGAGAAACTGCAAATTAAAATTTGTTTCATTTTGTGATAAAAAAAAAATGGAATAATTAAATGTGATAAAATGTAAATGTAATTACCCGAAAATTTAAATTGACTAAATTCTTTTTATTGTAAAAAGAGATCTATCCGGATTGCGTCTCTCCGTATGCGTTGAGCCGGCCCTGATTCATCAAGTTTTCCCACTTTGCCCGCAAATTGTGTTTGAATGGTTTATTTATAGCAATATCAAGGAATTGTAGTATTTTTTTTTTTGATATTGCCTGATTACTGCTACTACTTTTACGCACGTGCTTTTAGGGAATACTTCCGTTAGCTGTATTTTTTGTTAAAACCTAAAAACTGTTTTTTTTTGTAAAGAAAGTAAAGTCTCATTTCCGGGTCGATTGATTTTTGTCCGAAGTCTTCATGTCTATTGCGGTGGTATTGCCTTAATGGAATACTAAGTTTGAGCTTCCTTGTTTTTGAGATCTTCAGTTAACACACACGTACACAGTAGACAAATACATACAGACCATTCGTAAAAGACATTTTTTTTTCGTATTTAGGAGTTGTTTTCGCATTAGAGTTGTTTCTTAAACATGTATTTCCGGTGAAAACACAGTTTCAAAAATCTGACATAATCGTAGTACCTTCTCTTACTCCTAGTAAGAGAAAAATAATAAATTAGGTACTTCATATAATACCTCAATCCTTTGTTTTTTTATATATATATATATAAAAAAATACTAATAATAATCAGATCTAATTATTATAGGTTTAAAATTTACATTCCCGACATGAAACGTCAAAATTTTGATGACGTCAAAAAGTTATTGCTTTGCACTGGAAAAGTATACTATGATCTATATGAATATAGAAAATTCAATGATCCCAAAGAAGAAATTGCCATTAGCCGTTTGGAACAAATAAGCCCTTTTCCTTACGTTGAGTTAGAAAATGATATTTCACGCTATAAAAATGCAACCATACACTGGGTACAAGAAGAGCATAAAAATCAAGGATGGTGGGCATATGTTAGACCTCGAATCCATGCGGCTGTGAAAGGAATAGCAAAAAAAGAATGTAATTATATAGGTAGGCCATTTTCACCTTACCATGCTACAAACGATTACAATGAACATTTGAGAGAGAAGGAAATATTCTTAAAAGAAGCAATGAAATTATAATTTTTTTTTGTTTTGTTTTTTGTGTTTTTTCTTTCTTTTAATTTATGTATTAATTGACATTTTTAATATAAGAAATATTTTTATTTGTAAACGAAATACATACATAAAATATATTGCTATGATCATAAAAACCAACAATGGCAACGGTAAGTTACTTATGCCAACAGTTATAGCAAACTATTGTGGAAATTGAACATATAATTAAACCAGCAGGGGGAATACATGACTTGATTAAATTAAAACCATATGATTTATAAAAGATAAAATACATTAAAATTATAAATTTATTAAGATTACATATGTAAATGTTGTATGGTGAATATTAAAAATATTTTTGCTAAATAAATGGTTTACTGTTCGTCCTGTGTTTTAGGTAAGGTGTTTATAAGAGTAGCGATAGGATTTATATTTCCTACAATTTTAGTGGGGGCTCATTCGGGATTGAATTAAGAAATATATTAAAATTAAGCTATGTCCGTTTGTATTGTTTCAGTTATTGTGTATGAGGCTAATGTCGGGATTAGACCCCCAACACCTAGCGCATTCTACATTTTTTTTTCTTGTAACCTATATCTACACTTAAATCACATAGCCAATATCTATTTGAAAATATTTTTTTATTCGGAAATAGACCCTCCTCACTTACTTTTTATATTTTTATCAATATTGGTATGATGAAATTCTTTCATAAAATGTCAAAATACATTATTCACTAAAAGATAAAACACTTATAATACAAATAATTATTCTTGGCTACGGCGGAGACAGTCTCATTTTGCCTGTTAGGTAATATACGTTTTGTGTAACTAACGGAATTTGTATTCCCTAATTAAAGGAACTCGATATTGTATAAAGTAAGAGTTACTGCTATATACACCTAGAGGGTGAATATGATATCCTAAAACAGACTAAAATACTAAGTTGTATTAATGTACCGCAAACATAATGTTACATAGGCAATCTATTTTGCAATAAAATGAGTCTTATTAGGTAATTATTCTTGAATAAAGGCAGGAGTTATTGCTATATACCTAGTGAAGGATTAGGACATGCTAGAACCATCTAAATACTAAGTTGCAATTAATTAGCGATACTTGAGCAAAATAACCCTCTATTGGTTGTAGTATCTGCGATCTTGACCCACCCTCCCTGTTCAATTTAGTCTAACACATTATCATAATTTTTATTATCGAGTGAGATACAGTGTTACCAGGTTGTAATTTTAGTATAATCGTGGATAAAGAAGTTGTTTAACACGTATTATCTTTTTGGATTGAAATTTTAGATTGTAGATTGTTGTAGAGGATTATTGCACTGCGACCTGAAAGATCTATTGTGCCCCCCCCGGAGCCTTCTCCAACGCACAGCCGGCCTCCAAGCAGTACTCTCTAGCTACAGACAACACTGCCCATCACCAGACAGTGAGTTGTAGAGGCTCCTAGAAAGAGAAAATTTAAGGGCAGCATGCTGGATTCGAACCTCCGCGTTGCTAGTCCAGCGCGCTACCACTAGATAATCCCTTCCTTCTCCCTTGGCTTTTGCCAATTAACTAGGGACGGAGACCCTACCAGGTGTACTGTGTTTGTCCTTGTTTGTGAAGTGTAGGCTGACTGTATTGCGTACTGTTCTGACGAAGCGCATGGAGTACTGAGCTGTGGTAACCCGAGGAGGGTCGCTACTCCCCAACTAACTGCATGCAACAGATATCCCTTGCGGGCGTTTGGATTGAGATATAATGCAAGATTTTTGCAAGAATAAAAATGAGTACCTATCTAACAAATAATTATAATTTTTGCTTCCATGGGGAACTTTAATGTAATCATGGATAAAACAGTTGGTTAACTTGTATTAACTTTTTTTTTGGATTGGGATATAACGTCAGATTTTGTTGGAAAAAAGAAATGAGTATCTATTTAACAAAATAATTATAACTTTTGTTGCCAGGGGAGAATTGTTAATAAAATCGTGGATAAAACAGTTGTTCAACTTGCATTATCTTTTTGGATTGGGATGTAACGTTAGATTTTGTTGGAATAGAAATGAGTATCTATTTAACAAAATAATTACTACTTTTGTTGCCAGGGGAGAATTGTTAATAAAATCGTGGATAAAACAGTTGTTCAACTTGCATTCCCTTTTTGGATTGGGATATAACGTTAGATTTTGTTAGAATAGAAATGAGTATCTATTTAACAAAATAATTATAACTTTTGTTGCCAGGGGAGAATTGTTAATAAAATCGTGGATAAAACAGTTGTTCAACTTGCATTACCTTTTTGGATTGGGATTGTAACGCAAGGTTTATATAGGAATAGAAATGAGTATGTGTTTAACAGATAATTATGATTTTTGTTAACAAGGGGTTGGGGAATTGTAATATAATCGTGGATAATACAGTTGTTTAACATGCATTATCTTATTTGGATTTGGATATAACGTTAGTTTTGTTGGAATAGAAATCAGTACTTATTTAACAAAATAATTATAATTTTTGTTTCCATGGAGATGATAATATAATGGTGAATAAAAGACAGTTGTTTAAATTGTATTACTTTTGTTTGGATTTGGATATAACTCAAGATTTTGCAAGAATGAAAATGAGTACATATTTAACAAAGTAATTATGGTTTTTTAGTAATTGAGTTATGGGCTGTTGTAATTATAATCGTGGATAATACAGTTTGTTTAACTTATTGGATTGGGACATAACGCAAGATATTGTAGGAATAGAAAAAGTACGTGTTTAAAAGATAATTACGATTTTTAACTTGTATCACCTTTTTAGATTGCAATATAACGTAATATTTTATAGGAATAGAAATGAATAGTATTTAACAGATAATTATATTATTTTTTTTTTGTTAACAGGGAGGAATGGTGATCTATCATGGATAAAACAATTGTTTAACTTGCTTAAACTCAAATGCCCGAGTTACAATATATAAACAGATTTTTATCATTACAAAGCTGGGAATATATTTCATCCAATAGAAGATTGGTTAAATTTACTGGTTAATAGTAAAATATTATTTCACATACACCATTGTATTTCTTATCAATTTCAATAAAATTAATCAACATAATTTCACAGGTGTTAAGGTAAAAAAAGAAAAGTAACAGAAAGCACAATCATATACAAACCTTCTTCAAAATGGAATTAAGGAAATAGAACCGTTAACATCTGTTTATATCGTATGTGTTGTGAAAAATTGAAAACTAGAGGAAATTTAAAAATACTTTTAAATTTAAAGTAAAATGCCAGTGGCGATACTGCTGCAGCACCCCAGAAAATAACTACAAACATTAAATTTTAAATTTATGATAAAAAGTAATAATAACATAACAATCTTTGCGTAATTATTATTTAAATGTCATTAATAAATGAATTTTTAAAAAAGAATTATTTCATCAAGTGTTGCTTGATGTTGACGCTGCCCAATTCGCACTGTCAAAAAAAAAAAAAAATGGGTCATGTTCGGTTATTTCCGAGAAGTTTTGTTTACCTTAATAATGTGATCCAACTAGAGCTTGCTATTCTAGTTACTCGCCGGGTAGCGTTGATTGTAATAATTGTGTGCAATATTCAAGGTTAAATTTAAAAAAAAAAAATCTGGTGTGAAACACTCACACAACTTTCTCTTACTCCAGTTCTCAAAATGATAATTGACAAATTTTATAGTTTGTGTACCAAATTTAATGAAATTCGTCGAAAACTGAAAAAACTGTTCAGTAAAAGCGCACTTCCGGTTTACTAATTTTCTTGAAACTTGGAATTTCAGCCATCCATTTATTTCTAACTAATTATGGTTGGATGATAGAATTGTATAATCAACTAGGATAGCACTTTAGATGAAAATCTAACCCTACCCCTCCCCTAAAAGTGCCCTTAAAAGAATTTTCCCAGAGAAATGTTTTAGATAAAAGTTGTAGATCTTTGCATGTTTAGTTTATATACGAAGTTTCATAAAAATCGGCGGAGCCATTTTTGAGAAAATTTTGAAAAAGTGAATAAATCATTTAGTAAAGTGGTAAAGTAAACGCACTTCCGGTTATCCGATTTTTTTCAAACTCGGAATTTCAACAACATATTTAATTCTAATTAACATTATTTAGATGACAGAATTGTAAAATAAACTGAAATAGCACTTTAGATGAAAACCTAACCCCACCCCTCCCCCAAAAGTGCCCTTCAGAGCATTTTCCCGGAGAAATGTTTCAAATAAAAGTTGTAGCTCTTTGTATGTGTGGTTGATGTTTCGAGTTTAAAGAAAATCGTCGGAGCCATTTTTGAGAAAATTGCAAAAAAGTAAAAAATCGTAACTAGTAAAGTGGTACTTCCGGTTGAGGAATTTTGACAGATAACGTAGTGTCAGATCCCACGGTGATGCCTAAATGGAATATCAAGTTTTAACCTTCTACGGTTTTTCGTTTTTGAGCTATGCTGTTCACATACATACATACACACACACACACACACGGACACACACACACACACACACAGACCATTTGCTAAAAACCTTTTTTTGGACTCAGGGGACCTCAAAACGGATATTTCCGGTGAAAACTCGATATCGAAAATTTGACACGATTACAATACTTCCTCTTACTAGGAGTAAGAGAAAGTAAAAATACATTTTTATTGTGTTCGTTAAACTTTTAAAGATAAAATATTTTTTTTTATTCAATATTATTTTCTTATAGAATAAAAATATATAATAAATTAATATTATTTTATAGGTTTATCAGCTGGGTTTTAGTGTTGAATATGTAAATAAAAAAATAAATAAATTTTCTCAATTGACATTATTCGAAAAAATTGAAATAAAAAGGTCGTTTACATTCCTAACATTATAATTCAGCAAATAGCAGTAATCACATGATTTCTCAAATAAATAATTTCAATGAAAAAGTTATTCAACAATTTTGTGAAACTAAAACACGAAGTATGGATTTTATATTCAAATAATTTAATTTGAGAAATCATGTTTTTTTGTATAACAGAAAATATCCATATAAATTTATTTATAATTAAATTGATTTGAATTTAGACATGTTCCGTTTCATTCATCCAGCAGCCACTCATTTGGCAACTTCACGGGCCGCCAATGGTAAAACCTCAATAAATGTTATAAAATATGGGGTAAGTCAACTTACAATCAAGAAAGCAAATTAATATGCAAGAAATAAAACGTCCAATTAATGTCATCGCCTGAAAGAATTTGCAAGAAGGTATCAAACTCATTATTAGTGAAATTAAACAAATATTGTCCGCGAATAATATCGATTTAACAGGAATTTATATACACTATCAATAGCTATTTTGAATAGTTATACATTCAAAATACTTTCTTGTGGGAGACCGCTTTGTTGGGTATCATACCTAGAATATTTTGTTCGGACCCATACACGGAATTTCTGTTCTGATAGAAAATTTTGTATGAACATGAATAATCAGGTATTTAGTATTTTCCAGACTTTACATCTCCACAATATGTCGTAAACATTCTTTATGTCAAAGAAGATAGCCAACCATAACTTGTGTGTGTCATTATAAATGCGTCCTGAATTTTATGTTCTAATATTATTACTGGGTCTGCAGTGGAACGCCTCTGACTAAAGACAAACTGATTTGATGATAAGGTTCTAGGATTGGGTAAAATAATTCTATCTGTTGCTTATTATTCGTTCTATTACTTTGCAGACGCAGCTGGTGAGTGCTATAGGCTCGTAATTTTTTTTTTTTAATAGCTCATTGTCTGGTTGGACAGTTTTGTCTGTAATCAGAGGGAATGCTGCCCCGAAGCCGGAAAATGCTCTGAAGGTTGTGATAGATATATTGGTTCTCCCAAAGGGACTTGGGATAACTTATGGCTTCTCCCTTCCCAAGAAGAAAAACAAAAAAAAAAAGCAATTATGCCAACCAAAAACCCTGTTTTTAGTTTTTACTACTACTTTTTCTATTTTTTAAGCTCAGGAGCTTTGTCAAAAAATGTTTTTGCGGTGAACACTCTGATTTAATACAGGAGAGAGAGAGAGAGTTATTGTGTGAGATAGTATGAGAGAGAGATTGCAGCTGAGCTCACATAGCGAATCGAGCCCCAACTTTTTGGAATTGCTCCACTTTGTACATTGCTATTTTATTTGGTCCCCTGACAAAGATAAGAGAAATGAAGTGGTAGTTCCAGATGATGGATTTTTAAATCTTTGTAAACTATTTCCTATTGATATACAAAAGAAACATACATTTGACTTTCACTGACTATTTTGTTCTTGTTCATGCTGCACACACCCATAGGTTCTCTCTTAAAAACCTCTTTGTCCACACTCAAAACTATCTATTTTAGTAAAAATATGATTTCGAAAAACTGTCGTGACGCTTACTCCAGTTTAAAGCCATAGCATTTATGTATTTCCAAAAACAAAACAATATCTAAGCACAATAAAACATTCTGTGTCATATTGTTCTAAAATGTTTTTACAAATTTACAAATTGTTTTCCATCACATGACTTATATATATATATATATAATATATTAAAGATAATTTTTCAAAGGAAAATGTTTAAGGCATTATGTTTTTTATAATACGAAGATCAATTAGAACTACTATTAATACAAAAAAAACGACTTTATTAAAAGAATGAAAACACTTTGGAAAGAAGATCCCTCACAAATTCCAGCAAATGGGCAGGATTTCTTTAGGTTAAATCCTCAAATTGTTGGTAAAAAGGGCTGACAACGAAGTATGAAATATCTCAATGTGAAGTACGTTCAATGATCTAATTCTCTAAGAAATTAATGGTATTTTTTTATTCAATTTAATTTTTACTTACCGCCATTATTGTAAGAGGATTTATTATTAACTGAATCTTTTTTTTAATGTATGTTGGATGAAGAAATTTATTCCCATTATGAATAAAAGTCTATAAAACATATAAAGTCATCAGAAAACAATTAAATACCATACATTAATTTTAACATACCAAAAATTGCACCAATTAAATTAGCCTTGTCAAATAGTAATGTCAGACACCGTTCTAGTAGAAGAGTGAAATAATATTTAGATATAGAAAATACAGACTATATCATAAATATGTATCCCAAGACACTGAGTGGGCTAGAGGCACGGATGCATAGCTGAAGTGTATTGTGGTTTGAGGTTCGATCCCTGTCTGGCCTGAATAATGAATTTCTGGTATTTATCAGTGTAGCATGCATATTGATATATAACCTGACCGGTTTCGGATGTTCATCCATCGTCAAGCAAATTCACCAAGTTCGTGTAGAGGGTTTCTCTTCGACGTAATGTTTCTGTTACACTAAACACTTGTTGGATGAAAATCCAAAACCGTTTAGGAACATAATGAAGATGCATGCTAAGATGTGGGCGGACCCCCCACAATTTTCACAATGAATATCCTCTTTGTTGTGTGTGGTTGGTTCCGCAGAGCTGGAAAGCATCAGAGACCATTTTCCGTGGTAGTCTACTTCATTTTGTGGTCATCGACCAGTTTCAGGCGTTCGCCCATCTTCAGGATGCATTTTTCAGACAGTGTGACAACACAGACTTGCACAGAGCAAATTCAGTTTTACACACTGACTGGTGTTTTTTACTGTATTTAAAACTAAACTTTTAAACTAGGTCAAGGGGTATGGTCAGCTGGGTGGGAAAACACGTGTTTGGGTTGTTAAAGGGCACATTTTCCTTATGGAAACAACACGTGGGGGTCTAGTTTTTTAAACTCTGTTGTTGGAGGGAGATTTACTTTACAATTAACTAATCAAACTAAAATAAAATATATAGAAAATAAATTAAAAATTAAGCTAAATAACGATTTAAACTAACATAATTAAAAAATAAGCGATTTTTATAATTAAGTTTTTCATAATTGTGCATTCCAGTCAATATTTCAGTTTTTACACAACATTCACATACGGCATCCACGCACGCATGTATACCTAAATATAGTTTTTTATAATTATGCGTTCTACTCAATATTTCACACAATATGCATTCACACAACATTCACATACGGCATCCACGCACGCATGTATATGGTTTCTTATAATTAAGTTTTTATAATTATGCATGCCACTCTTATTTCACCCTTCCACACAACATTCACATATTCCATCCACGCAAGCATGTATACCTAAACATGGTTTTTTATAATTATGCATTCCACTCAATACATCATCTTTTTTTTACACAATATTTACATACATCATACATCATCCAAATCGTTATTTAATTTAATATTTAATTTATTTTTTATAGCCTACCACGGAAAATGTCTCTGATAATATCCTATTTGACAATCACATAATATACGATTCATATTTCAAATTCACAATTCACATACATTTATGTACGTTCAAACTTAAAAGCCGTTTTATTTAGGTGTATTGTGTTTATTAAGTTTTTTTATTATTGTTATTGCGGGAAGATAGGGTTGAATAGTGGTTCACTAGCGAATTTTGTTTGTTCGTTTATTTTGCGTCTTATGTTTCTATATTTCGAGTTCTCGAGTATGTCCAGTCGTCGTCCTTTTATGCCTGAGGGTATCAATTTTAATGTAGGGAGATATCTTCGAGCTTTGTGTTTGTTTACATTTAAATGGTTGGCGTAGTTGCAATCAGTTCTGTAATATTTGTAGGATCGGATGTGTTCGGAAAATCGTTCCCTGATTTTTCTACCAGTCTGGCCAACGTAAATGTCCGCGACGTTTCGATCATTTCAATTAATTTCGCTACTGTCATATAAGGCAGTAGTCTCAGTACATGTACATGATTTTGTTGCCTAATTTATTGTTAGTTCTGAAAGATATTTTGACGTCAAATTTCTTAAAAAATGTTTGTGAATTACCCAGCTTCCGCCATTGGAAAAAACGTTCTGACACCTTGTCAAGCATCTACATAGATAAAGTACTAATAATCCATGATAACTATTTAATAAAGCAAAAATATTTTAGGCCTTACATGAACTTTATGTTACTGATCAAATGCAAATGCATCGGATAATTAGTATGTATCAAATTAGAGGTCATTTAATGGCTGCTATTGATCCCCTGCATATTAAAAGAAAACTATTCATTAAACACAATACTAGACTTCCAGAAGAAATTAAAACAATTGCAAGTACAATGCCATTAGATAAAGATAAATTGATATTTTTGCCAGCAAATACATTCATTGGCAGTAAGTTTTAAACATGTTTTTAGTAAAAAATTTATGATCTTATTGTAACAGATCATTTTAAGGATGTTTAAAGTTTATCGTCAAGATGATGAAGATTTACTTAAGCTTAGTTATTAGAAAGTCCTAATTCCTACTAGTCATGAAATGGCAAAAAGAGACTTCCAAGCCCTAATTACTGTTTTTTCCTGTATTTGTCTTTAAACAAATCTATAAAAACATTTATTCCAAAAAACAATATACCTGAATTAGGGTTTATCTGATTGATGATTTTACTATCCATTCAAATTAACTAATCATAATATAGCGACTTATTTATGAAAAATGAAAAGTTACAGAAATATTAATAAAATATTTTTAAGAAAAACAAAAATAAATCTATAATTGGCCCAATTGCATAATGGGTAATTAAATAGAATTCTGGGAACAAAATAACTAATGAACCTCACAAAGAAACAGACTGTATTTTCAGGGAACTCATACGAGGGATTATTTTCAGGGATTTATGGCGAGTCTTGATCCATTATTACATGCCAGAATTATAATATGGTCAGCATTTTGGGACCTATATACAATAGTAGTATGGCAACAATAAGTAATATGCCATAGTCGTCCCCGGTCCTTCAATCGGGTGATATGGAGACTTTGTAACTAATGTTCAATTAATGATATTGTATTTGTGGACTCTCAGTTCTCAAAAGTCTTAAAAATCCTCTTCAACTAACCATGTTACTTACCAAAGTATGCTAAGATAACGGTATTTTCTCCCAAAATATGCCTAAGTGTTTCTAACCAATTGTGTTATTCTCTATTTTTTTGCCAATGACTCAAATGGGTGGTCTTACACCTATATAGCCGACTGTCTTAACAAAACCAAATTGTCCGCAGTAGGCATTGGTAAAATATATCCGCCTGAACCTGAAACACTAATGTTATCCTTAGTGATGGTGGCAAAACTGGTATTGCTTGGCACGAAACTGGTATGGCCGCTAAATACGACAATATTATTATTATTATTTTACTTTAAGGAGGATCAACAGCTTTCTTCATTGGTGGAAGTAGCCTTCTCTGTGCATGGCCAGCCTCTAGACAGTATTCTCTCGTTACAGACAACACATCCATCACCAGTCAGCGAGCTGCAGAGGCCTTTTAAGTAGAGAATATCCAACGGCTAATAGTAATAAAATAACTAATAGCTAATAATATAAAAGATCTTCAGGCCAGACTACGTCAGTGGTTTTGTATGAATCAAAGTTTTGCCCGTATTGCAATAAGCTTCTTCAAGGTAGATGTTAGTTAGTTAACCAGACCAACTCTAACAAGAATTAGAGTGAATATTTGAAAGAACACGCGATCTAACTTTGTCCTCCATCTTAAAAGTAGGTAATGGGCGGGGTTCAATTTCTCTTGCACGTATGTGATTGGCATTTGACGAGGAGATCAAAATTTTTCTCCCTATGCCTTGTTGCCTAATTTGCCACTGTTTTGTGCTGCAAAAACCGTATTTTGTTCTTTGCATTTATTTTTTCCTTAGAAGGAAGAAAATTATATTCGGCTTGATTTGCAACAAAGCGGCTACAAGGATTGGCTAATTATTAACCATTTTAATAAAGCTAAACAGCTACTCGTATATAAATAAATCGAATGAGCTCCTCGAAAGAGGTAGAATCATAAAGTGAAAGCGTTTCAAGTCTCCAAAACTATGTATAGTGGTGACACTGTGACAATATGACATACACAATATAACCTCGGCTGTATGGCCCAGGTGGGACCTGGCTTCCAAACGACAATAAGCTGTCATAATCGGCTCCAATTCTTTGTTATCGGGTGATTCAGAGAAAAGTAACCTTAGAAATAGAAGAAAGAAATGAGAAAAACAGGGCCATTATGCCAGAGGTGAGAAGGAATGTCACAATAAATCACCAGAATTCTGACCAAGTGTAATATAAGAGCAACATGTGCAACGAACAAAACAATTGTCTGAACTGTTCCACAATTAAAAGACAAACTTCCACTAAAAAAAAGAGGGTATTTCGAGGAGATTTCTTGATATGGGGTCCATACATACAGCATATGGACAACTGTCTTATGTGCATAGGACATGCAAAGATTTGTCAGTACGCCATTATGGAGCACACTCATTGTGGCAATACAACAATACGGAAAATATGTATTTGCAGAACATCTTCTACAACTTGGCATAGAATGTAGTTGGAGGTCTTTTGTGTAAAAAGTCTTTTCCCAGGCAAACAATTATTACGAAGAGTGGTTAAACATACTTGCTAATATGAATCTAGTAATCAAGCCAAGATCTACACTGAAGAAATCGATTGCAATATGGGTGAAACGTTGTTTATGCCGAATCACTGACGCGGTTTCAGTCCAAGACCTACTAGGTTTTACGTGACAGTGCCCAAAGAAATATGAAAAGATCATATTTATAACCACAATAAAATTAATACTGTACAATACCAAAACATAAACACTGCAAACATAACATTTTTTTAAGGCCAAGATCAAAAACTATTACCAATTACTGAAATTATCAAAAGATTAAATGATGCTTATTGCAATTCAATTGGAGTTGAATATATGTACAATTCTTCAATTGATGTATGCCAATGGATTAGAAAAAAATTTGAGGATCCTTATCTCGTACAAAGAATTCAATCGCCAGAAGTGAAAAAAATGATTTTAGAAAAACTAATTAGAATGGCTCGCTATCAGGATTTCGTGTACAAGAATCTAACAGAAAGAAAAGATGTAATGGTAGAGGGTTGTGAAATGTTGATTCCTGCACTGCAAATGTTGGTAGATTATGCGTCAGCGCAAGGTGCACAAACATTTGTATTAGGTAATTAATTAAATTTATCATTTTTCCAATGATACAACTTTTAAAATGTTATTTTTATGGTTATTGTATGATAGTTTAGAAAAGAAGCCCAGTTATTAATTTTCATCTATAATTCAATGCTCACTTAAACTTATTGTTCAAGAAGCAAGTAGGATGCTTATTTTTGCTAGTTCTGAGATTCTCAACAATCGTCGATTAGGTTTTATCAAGTTCGTATAGGGAGTTGAATTCTTGTGGGTATATACCAGCCTATCAACTGAACAGCATTTGCATTTGCACTGACACTCCTCCAACTGGTTTTGTCGTATTCTAGGCAAACTCTAGCTCCCCCCCCCACACTAATAGCTACCTACTTATTGAACACTTTACAATCGATTTCATTCTCCAGTGATATACAAACACTAATACCTAAAGGAGCCACAATAAATCTTTTAAGATCAGTGCATATTACTATCAATAAAATTCCTGATAAATCTGGGTAATCTGCGATTTAATTCACTAAGGACCTGGACCACATAGACATTCAAGGCTGTCTGATTAGCAATGGACCACCTATCGGTTATTGAATCTTTCTACGGCATAGCGTTTAGAGTTGCATGTGAAGCCATTAAGAATTGGCTCAGAAGAAAGTATACTCTTTATTGAAGAAGTGTTGCAGGACAGAACTACACAGTTACTCCTGGAATATCTAGTGAGCTCCCACACATTGTAACTCGTCCTATATTATGTTGCCTTCAATACTTACAGGTGATGAGGAAACAAAAAAATGTTAAACCAAGTGTTAGTTATGATATCGTGGTTCCACAAAACTGGAAAGCATCAAGAGATATTTTCCGTGATATCCTGGTTCTTTTTGTGGTCATCGACCGGTTTCGGGGGTTCGCCCATCATCAGGATGTTTTGTGCACAGAGCTAATCTGGTTGATTCACTACGTTCTTTTTCTTCTCTGTCCCTCCCACAAGTTAGAGAGCGACCTTCACTGCTTTCTTTCATCGTCTCTTTTCGCCTTCCTCTATTTTTGATGCTTTAAAGTTCAGTTGCTCCCTGACCGTTGTAAGTGTCACTGCTGTTGCTGTTCTTTAATGTGAGTATAAGAGTGTATTGTTCGCTCTAAACCTTGTACCCCTAATTATTCTCAACACAACGGAATTATACCTTCACCTCTCTGATCGCCTTTATCTAGCGACATCTGCGAAAGCCCGTTTATCAGCAGCTCAACATCATCATCACCCTTCATCGCCTTTGTCCCCTCCCAGACCCTCACTTATCACTCTCACACTTATACATCTGTACACAACACTTACACATTTTCCCCTTCCTCCGCATCATCGCCACAGCTTCTTTATCAACATCTGCTTCATCATACCTCATACCGCTTCGCTCAAGGTGAGTCTTAGTTTTATTAGCTCTTTATCCATTTTAACCTCTACACATTTTCTGGATTTATGCTTATAGTTTTATTTGTTCGCCTTTGTTACTACTCCGGGTAACGCCTATGCGCGTACAACAGTAAAAGCTTCAATTTGTGCGTTAATAGAAACTAATATAAATTAAATTATTATTACAGGTATGAACACTAATCGTGCACGCCTTAGCGTATTGGCCCACGTATTTCGCAAACCTTTGAACCAAATATTTGTCCCATTTACTAAAGACGGATTATGTGACGATGCAAAATATTATTTTGGCAGCTATGTAAAAAAGGTTTCCTCCACTCAATCCCTGCCAACAGAATTCTCTGTGATTGCAAATACACCAGAATTCGTTGAGTGTGTGGAACTAATTGTTACTGGTAGAACTAAAGCAGAACAAGTCTTTTCAGGAGAACAGGCTAAAGTAAGTAAAACGAAAATCTGATTCGAAACAGCCACACAAATTTTTTTTTAATGCAGTTAAACATTATATGTTGTGGTAGGTTCCGCAGAGCTGAAAAGCATCAGAGATATTTTCCGTGATAGCCTGCTTCTTTTTGTGGTCATCATCAAAGTGTTTTTGTCAAAAACATTGTTTTGACAAATGTTTGTATGTTTTGGATGATGGGCGGATGCCCGAAACCTGTCGGTGACCACAAAAAGAAGCAGGCTATCACGAAAAATATCTCTAATACAATAATGTGATGGCCAAATTTTCTTTAAACTATTTTTACGTCTGAAAACATTACCATGGTTCTGAAAGTAATAGTGGAATCATTAAGCATCCGAATCGGCACAATACATATTATTTGTCTAGCCGAATTTTCAATATATCATGCATGTCACAGGTGCCAAGCCCCATGGTGCCCTCGGCGACCAACCCCACGGATGGAGGCTTGCCAAAAAAGAAATGTAGAATAAACAAAACACACGAACAAAGGAAAAAATAAACTTTTTTCCAAAGAATGTGTTTAATGTTTTCAGAATGTTGAATTAATATTCCTTATTTAAACGATATCTCGATAAACGCAACCTATGGTTATCCGTGGTTAAATACGCGTCTATCACATATAGTCCAACATGATCAATACTCTGCTCTTAAGACTTACTAATAGTTATAGCATACACTAAAACTATGGGCAATTTCGTCTGTGTTGAACGTATGGTAGCTTCTTTTATTGGTATCACCAGTTCCAATTTAGCGTGAAAGGAGAAGACTTCTCCTGCACGATCACGGGTCAAATGTTATATGAAAATGTACGGTAATTGAATATTGATGCAATTTAACTTGTTTTTTATAACTAGGGTGGGTTACTATAAATGGTATATTATCAACTTGTCTAAAACTGGATGGAAGAGTGGACTCCTTATACGGCCGGTTAAAAATACATCCAGCCGATTTTGCAATATTAACGCATTTTCCAAAAACGTGACACAAAATTGCTTACAATTTCAGAGATATATTGCACTGAAAATGTGTATCTATTTTGAATCGACTCCTAACTTCGCTACTGGCGATCAGCTGACTAATCTTTTTATCACTTTGATTTATTTGTTGTTATATTTTCTTTTTGGCAAGCTTCCATCCGAGGGAGCGGGGTTAAAGTCTCCAGGGAAGTAAAGCCCTCTCCCAGAGGGTTAAACGGCGAAGGCGCCAGGGGGCAGAACCCCCTTTTATACGAATAAAATCTTAATTACAGTGAAAAATCTGGTTTACTTAGTTAATTACTTTTTTGGGTGCCTAATTAGATCTGGCCAATTGCTATCCATACAGATAAGATAACTAATGGACAAGGTACACTATATGAAACGATGCGTCTTTTAAGGCAGCCTGAATATTTTACAAAAGGTGTAATACATATTATACTAACAGATCAAGTAAGTTTATTATCATATTATAATTATCCTTTAAGTTTCTTCGAATCACTCGAGCAAAGTATTTGGACTGAAATGTAAAAGTTATGTAGATATACAGATTTTGCCAGCCACATTTCGTCTTAAGAGGTATTTTGGTACATTAGAGTTTATTAAAAAAAAAAAGTGACTAAAAAAGTTCCATGGACGTTTAGGGTATACAAATATATATCTTGAGGCTCTTACAGTGTTTCTATACATATTATACTCCCTTCAAATAATCAACTTCAATTGTGAGCTTTTCTTAAAAACCATGACTGTCTCTTATGATATATTAATAATTTTATATCAGCAAAATCAGTGACCATCTTCGCGAAATCGAACGGGAAGATCTCCCTAATCAGCAAGCTGCCATTTTCTGATAAAAATTTAATAGTGGTGATACAAACTTAGAAAAAAAGTTAGGTTCAGGGCAGCCGTCATGATGAGGCTTTACGCGAAACTGTCGACTCAAATCTAACTTTAAGCACTCTTCACTTGCTGCAGAACTAACAGTGTCTAAAGGCAGACCGATTTCATTCTGTTTGGAGCCATCAGAGTAACAGCAAAAAATGTCATTACTTTCCTCCATTCGACCTTTCAAGGTGTCCTCTCCCATACTGCTAATACTGATTTTATAACCTCTTTCAAATTCCAACTTCTTACTTGTCTCATCCATTTTGGCAAGAGGATGTTGGTTCGCTTGCCTTATTTTACCCTCAACCTTAGTATGGCCTTCCCTTAAAATTCTTATCAACCACTCTCCTTTGCATATCTTCCTGAGATGACATTTCATTGCTCCTCTACAATCGAGTATTGTAGACTTAATGCCAATAGTGTTTCCAGCATTGATGTCGATGTTGGTCCTTATCACACCCGCTATGGCCAAACAAGCCATAGATTCTACTCCCTGCAGTATCTAGATATTTCTTCCTATCTGTATCCATGGTCACCACAAAATTGCAGGCCTCGTTTGAATATTTCTAAAAAGTCCGTGTCCTCCCATGATTCTTCTACATTTTCTGCGCCAATTCAATTTATTGTTGATGAGGGCCACAAACTCAAGTCCTTGCAGGAGAGCCTAGGCATCCTGAACTTTTATAATTTCCACGCTGTAATAAATAAAACTGTAGGACTCTCATCAGTGCCCGACTTCATTAGGCATTTATCACCCTAATATGTGAGATGAAGTACTACAAGTCGCCCGAATACATCTGCAAATAGAATTCTCTATGATTCACCTCCCCTAGAACTCATCTGAGATGACAGCAGAAATAGGCCCCTAAAAAGTAATAAAAAATTCATTTTTTGTTGAGAAACAGTTTTTTTTTTTATACACCCCATTAATATGAAAAGATTGTTTTATTTGCCGTGCACTTTCACACAAACATGCAACATGTTGACTAATAGACTTAAAAACAGGTCCCAGATATTGACATTCTTAATACATCATACCAACTTTCTTAATTTGCGATAAAATCGCATAAAACGAAAATTAAACACAGTTAAATTGCGGTTGGTTGAATTTTACCTGCAACCTTAGATATGATTGTGGTACTTACACGTGATATATAGTTTGAGCTATGATTTTATATTTTTGAATTATTTTGTTCACCCCCATAATACAGTCCATTCTCTGGGGACCTAAATATATTTTCAATGATGGATAAGTCGAGAATTTTACTCGACCAAAATTCTTCTTCTTGTAATCAAAGTAAAATTCAACTAAACATTGATTCATTGCAAAGTAAGCATCTAATATTTTCTATAAAAAAAAATTAGACTTTAATTTTATTAGAGCGTACATTTTTCAATATTAAACATACGGAAAAAGAAAAAAAAATGATGTACTTACTTCATATAGTCATGGTTAGTGAAAGATTGAATTTAATCATAGGCTATTAAAAAGTTCCCTATTTGAGAACATTATCAAACTATATTAAATTAATATATTTAACGTTTTTCCCTCTAAACTAGCTACTGCAACTAGTTATAAGTGGGTTCATATAGATAAAATACGCTAAACTTCAATAAAGAAAACACCAATTTATTGTTATACACAATAAATTACAAAATACAACACATAATAATAATTAATCCACAGTTTAAACCAAAAAAAAGTTTACTTTGTTCACTTTTTATACACTTTCCACAAACGTACACTTCTTTTATAACTAGAAAACTCTGCCAACTGTCTGCGGTCCCACTATTTTTACCGGTGGAGAATTTTCTCAATCCTTCCAGATAAAACTAGAGCGCGTCACTAGCGCTTCCTAGCGGCCACTAAAAGAACTTGAGGTTCTTACTTCCTCCCCTAGATGGCACCACAATCGTTACAATATTTACATTTATTTAAGTTTAATGTCTGAAACTATGGGGACCGTGATAATATTAATTGGTATGAAGTACTCATTGTGGTTTTTGTCTCAGCCTAATTCATCATTAGCTGTTTGATAAACAATCTTCTAAGTACTTATTTTCTGATGGGACGATTACCCTTACAATATTTATAGAACAATTTACTACTAAAATATGACGCTTCCAGATTCAGGTTGCTGATGTCTCACAGACCTTGGCATCATCGCAAATTGTTACAGTTTTGTTAAATCTTTGAAAACAAATTAAAATTGCCTAGCTAGTTCATGTTGCTAGTTGTATATTTATTTTATTCACTAAGGTACTTAAAATTTTTAACTATTATATTTAATCGAAAATATATATGATGCCTCAACGGGTAGGCTGCAGTGCCTGGGTCTGAGCCCCCCCTGCATCAATCTAATCTAATCTAATCTAAAATATTTATCTTAATGTGTTGTTTCAGAATGCTATACCAACATATGATGAAAATACAGAATGCTGTTATTATGCAACTGATGTCGCCAAGTCAATAATGGCTCCTGTCTTTCATGTTAACAGCCAGGATCCAGAAGCTGTAATTTACTGCATAAAAGTGGCTACCGAATATCGTCTTAAATTTGAATCGTAAATATTAATTTATAATAATTATGAATGATTATACAATATTTATTTGAATACATCAACAAAACCTATATTAAAAGCAGTCATATCCCTCAACGATTAAACTTTTTACCAATTTTTCGTGTTCATGTTTTGATACAAACCGATGTTTATTGCAGGAAGGTGTGGCGTGTGGGTGGCGAAAGAAAAGAACTCAGGTGAGGTAATGGGATTGGAGTGCTCCGTAGAAGCGGATAACGCTGTTGTTGAAGCGGCGGGTGATAGCGAGTCCACGAAGGCGCGAGTCCGCTAAGGATCCTTATATCCTCATGAAGGTGATGGCGCGGAGAGATGATCTATCGTTACTCACCGATGGTTAATACTAATTAACAAGGCGAACAAGCGCGTGCAAGGCAAATTCACAGTCTACACAGACAAAAAAAGAAGAGGCGGTAAAACAGAATGTTGTATCGGCGAGAAATCGAAGGCAAGTGAGTCGGAAAAGACGGGCGTTGGTAGAGGCGGCCGGATGTAGAGAGGGAGAAGAACATGAGTTACAGTGATGTAAGAGGATGTGAGACCGGAAAACTGACCCTCAAGTACTTTATATAAAAAAAAGGGGAGAAGGAAAGCGGAGGTAGAGATTAGTGTATAAAGAAAGCGCAAGCACCCACGCACGCGCGCGAACGGGAGAGCTGGGCGCACAAACACACCGACCCAACATTTTGGCAAATATTCATCTTTCGTAGTTGTAGATAACGCAAAGTTTTCCATTTTGTTATGTTGATTAGGTACTTACCTATTGGCGTTGTGACTAATCTCTTGGTCTGCCCGATGTTCTTTTCTCAACAGCTGCATGGAAATCCTTTTTGGAGATGGACGTTTTTGTTGAACTGTGAAAGCTTTTGAGACATTTTTCTATCAGTTCCATGTCTTATTGTGCTAACCCATTTATGATTTTCTTTGACAATCCTTGCACAAACAGGAGAATAGTTCTGGTTTTCTCTTTTGTTTCTTTACAAGGAAAGGCCAAAATACCAAAGAAGGAAACCTATAGAACTGTAAGCTCTACCAATTCACAACTTATAAATTTGTTGAATGTATTGCAAGAGAAATGAGCGCACATATGAATCTGAGGAAATTTTGAGCTCCTATGTATATTGTAACCGATGAATAAAAATTAAGAGGCAACTGTAATTAATTATACAAATAATAGTTAATCTAAATTTACTTATTATTTCCAGGGATATAGTTGTGGATTTAATAACTTACCGAAGATATTATTCTTCGACAGATAAAATTACTTCGTTTCTAGAAAAAAAAATCGTAGAGATGGTTCCCTTAGTGGAAACATATAGCAAAAAACTTATAGAAGAAAAGGTAAAGCTGAAATATAAACAATATTTGATTATTGTCTTATCATGCTAAATTATAAGTATTGTGATCATATCAAAATGATTAGTATTTATTTATTTCTAGTGTAGGGAACAAACTTCAAATTTCTATCAGGATTTAGAGGAACTGTTCTGCTTTCTGGTAGGACAATAATTACGAAAAGACATTGCCAGGCTCTTGGAGAATACTTGTTAATCATTCCATGCATCATGCTTCCCAAGAACGAAAAGATTCTATTACCTGTTTCATCTTCCATTTTCCAGGCAACCTATTACTGATATTATAGCTCCCCTTCTTTTTTGATTTGGACACATTAATTTAATACAAATTATCATAATAAACTAATCATAGACGTTTTACGAACAAAAAGAGAAGCAGTTATCGTTGTTGCCTCTTTTCTGTTCTTTATTCTTGCTCGGGTCCTTCCAGCAAGCTTGACTGCATTTACAGCACAAAACACTCATTTATTCTTACTAACACCTTAATGAGGTGTAGGTTCGTTTAGAGGCGTAACTCACTACAATTTCTAATTCGGTAATAGTAATGAGTCAAAAGTGGCTATCACCAGTATAAATTTTTATGGAGCGCTAAGGGAATCGAGCACGCTCCAAAGGCGAATCTATGACAGATCCAATCCCTAATAAACATTTTTTAATCTGAGGCACACTGTACCTTTATTGTATAGGTCCTCCTGAAACTTTTCAGTGCAGTGGCTGCCTCCGCTGAAGACCATTCTGTCCATAAGGTTGAGCTGTTGACCATGATTTTATCAAATATTCATCCATATTGAATATTTATTATTTATTTATTTAATGGACCTTATGTACTAACTATATTACATCGCTAATATAAATACTATATTAAATTCAATTACTAGTTAAAAAAACAGCTTTTTGTATTTAATTTTATTTATTGTAGATCGTTACGAAATACGATATTGTGAGTGAAACTGAGAAATTCGAGCATTTTTTAGAATTCAATGTAGCTAAAGCTGCCAGAAGAAATTTTGATAAAGAGGAATGGTTAGATACACCTTGGAAAAGATTTTTTGAGGTAACTTGGTGATTAGATTGATTGTGGTATTCAAAACAAATTTAAAACAAATCGTAAGAGTTTTTCTTAAAAGATCGAAAAAATTGAAAATAACAAATTATTGAAACGTAAATTTCGTTTAAATGGCAAATAATAGGGAACAGTATAAGCTCATTGCTAATATTTCAAATTTGAAAAAATAGGTCAATCGAAAGTAAGATCTTATAAAATAGGTTTCTCAGTTTTCCCACAACAACTCGCAACTCTTTTCTTCTTGGAATTCTATCTGCACTTACATTACCTTCAATTTTAAATGAAATATTTGTTGGAATTGAGGGGGAGTGCGAATTCTAGAGATTTGTGATGTTAAGCTTTTTAACTGCCATTTTAAGTTTTGTTTGGTATTGACCGCTATTTAGTGGTGTTATTCTAGTCCTACGGCTGGCAAAGATGTTTGTGCAGTGTTAAGAAGGGGAGGTCAAGATGAGCGAAGATTAGGTCGTCCTTATGGTACGTTTAAATCTGACATTTATTGCAACAAATTTCTGTCGGACAGTAAGTGTCGCTAATGTAAACGGTACGAAATTTGTGTCTGATATATGTAGTTCAACTGTCGTCAGTAACATGTGCCCTACACATCTATATAAGTAGGTGTAAACTTTATCATACAAGTTCAAACTCGCCTGACAAAAATTGCTTTAGTTGACCGACCGTCTACTTTTTATTAAAGCTACATAAGTGTCGGTGCATTTAGTTTGGGTGAGAAATGAGAGTGGGTGAAAAGAGAAGTCGAAGAATTAATCGACATGTATCTTAACAAACCCAAATTATGGGATATTAAAAGTAAAATATTTAAAACAATAAAGAATTTATATAATTAGCCATTTTATCAATCAACTTAATATACTTACCCTGTGCTAAAAACCGTAAAGTTACTGCAATTCTTTCGCGCACACTTATAGCTATTCTGAATTTCGTGTCCTGCTTGCATACAATAGGCCCAATTTTACTAGCTAACTTTTCGAAATGAGATGTTTCATTCTTACGAAATTTGTGAATTGTGTTGGATCCTCCAACGAAAGTTCAGACATTGACTGATTATATGCACTTTGTTTTTCACGTCTCCAAATCCACTCTCGAATCCACACAGAACGCTTTTTTTCTAATAACCCCAGAATAATTACGCTAGCTGCAATTTTTCTTTTTGATGCCTTCATCGTCAAATGACCGTCTAATAGTAAATGACAGTAATCTGATTTTTTGCAATGAAAGAAATGTATAGACCACAAGTAGCAGGTAAAACTGTTAAGACATTTATTGCATGACACAAAACTTTGACGGTGTCGTACACATATCTATGCTACAAATATCACGTAATTTCTGTCACAATGTAAACACTGAACACAACTTACTGTCCGACACTTGAATTAAGTGTCTGGATAGAAGTGTCAGATGTAAACGTACCCTTAGATTATACATGTTGAGGCATTGCTCGAACGTGTAGGAACCCGAATCCATATCGATCACTGAGTATTATCTACATAGGAGGAACTGCAACGCCAAACCTTTGAAAGCTGCCAAATGCGCTATTTCAGAATGCTGAATATCCAGTCTTAAGATGAAGATCAGATCTTCATGAATTGTCAGTGAGCCAGGCCAAAAAAGATGATCGGTTTTGGAAAAGAAAATTACAAGTGGTAAAAGTTGATTATTTAAAAAAAATTCAAAGAAACTTAAGTAGCATTTACAAGCAGAGTTTAGGCAAGAATAAGTTTGGATGAAAAAAATCATGCTTTGCTTTTGATGAACTGTGGAGTTTTGCATTTTGAGCTTGCGCCGAAAGCCTCAGCTATAGACTCTGAACTTTATCCTGAACAGCTGGATATAATTTATGAAGTCTTAAATAACAAGGCTTCCCTTTGTAATTAACCGAAGTAAAACTATTCTGCTTGCCCATCTTTCGAATTTGATTTAGATAAATAAGCAGAGTAGGAGGGAGTAAGCATCTTGTCCCACCCCACCTGTTGCCACCGTGTGGCCTATCTGATTATCGTCTTTTCCGGTCTATGGCTCATTTTCTGGAAGGAAACTCTTTAAAAATTCTGATGCATTGTAATTACGATGTGAGGATTTTTTTTTGCCTCAGAGGCAGAAGAATGGTGCCATCTCTAAATTGAAATACTTGCAGGATGAAAGTGGCAGAAAATGAAGTAACAAATAATTTGAAGAATAAGTATCAAATAAATTCCTTTGCAAAGCGAATCCGGAGTAGGTATAACCTATCGCTTACAGCGGTGAGAATAATTCATGCGGTACTCTGGAATAAAACTTGTTTCCAAAGAAAATAAAAAAGGATATTGTATTCCGTATTGGAAGGTAATCTGACTTATGAAGCAGAAGCTTGGGCCATCACTATGACATTGCCTAGCAGCATAAGAGCAGTGGAAATGAATTACTTAGAAGGTGCGCCGGAAGAAGAAGAATGGAAAGGATAAAAATGAAGATAATAGGAGGGAAATAGAAGAAACCTTCGTACAAAGAATAATTAATAAAACGTTGGGAAGGTAATGTCATGTATGGCAGATGCCTTCTGAGAGTTCGCCGGAGCGTGCTAAACAATAGAATCCACCTTTGCAAAAGAAAAGAGGAAGACCATCGCGTTGCTGAGATGATGAAGCGGAGGAAGAGATTGCAGGTATAGGTTTGAGGAATGGTGACTGGTGGGATAAAGAATAATGGAGGAAATTGACTTGATAGCCATCTGAATCGCTGTTATACTCGTAATTAAGATTCAAATAAGTGTTTCTAAATTTATGTATAATTAACTTTTCTAAATTTATCTATAAAAAATGATAAACAAACAATAATCTCCTCCAACATTTAACTCTCCATTCTTCCATAACAGTTCCTGAGGAAGGACACCAAAGGTGTCCGAAACGTCGAATAAACTTCTAAAAAAAAAAGTTTTTTCTTTGGCCCCAGTCAACTAATTTTTTGCTTGTTTCTAAATTTACTTTTTAATAAAACTGCTCTTTTTTGCTCAAAAATATTTGTAACAATCTCAAAATATTTGTAACAAATATTTGTAGCTCTTATGGTCATCTAATAAGAAAATTTATTGTTCCTATTTCCTAACCATCTATATTCATGTGTGCTTTTAATCACATCTCTTAAGGATAAAAAATTTTTATCAATAGTAATTGTAATACATGTCGTACATATAAATGTTATATCCAATATTTTTCATATTTTTTAGGAAAAATTACAGTATAAAATTCCATCAACTGGAATTATTAGGTCATTTTATACTCAACTAATGGAAAAATTGGTGAAATATCCACTTGATATCAAGGTGCATCCTAAAATAGTAGATGCAATGGCAAAGAGAATTTCGATGTTGCAACAGAATCTACTCACTTGGAATGGTGCTGAGTTTTTAGTATTTAGTTCATTGTTAGAGGTACATTTTTTTCTCCCCAATTTGTTTTACAATTTTACGAATTTCTTTCACAATTTCAATACTTCGGTAGCATCTATGGAATAAGAAATTCTAAGTTAGTAGTAAAGGTATTTCCCATGATTTCGAATAAAACTAAGTAAAATATTTTTGTTTGTAATAATGTGACAATTATTAAATTAAAAGTATTTAGTGAGGTTATGCGTTTATAGAATGTGAAAGAAAGTCATTACTTTTTCTTATAAATGAATGTAAAGAGGTATTTTTCAACTCTCTTAACCCGATCTCTAGCGGCAGTACGCAAAAACAAGACCGTATTACTAGGCAAATACCAAATAGCAACGAATTTGTCTAATCTAAGCCTAATTTTCCTCTGCTCCCACCTCTGAATATCAATGAGAGCCCGATTCCACAAAATGTTACGTTATGGCATTTTTAGGGTTTTCACTAACGTCGAGGCTCTCCTTAACTACGCTCTCTTTCCCGCACACGCCTTTCCACTCATATCTGAAGACTTAATTCCTAGGCGATTCCACCCATCTTAATCTCAATGGCTCTTTGGCAATTGACCCAACGCATTCTTCTCCATTCCTTTCGGAAAGGTAGGCGCCACGATTATCTGCATATTCTTTAGAAACGAGGCCAAGAGTTACTTCCTGCTAGCTATATCGGTCCCAGGACCTATCATTTAACTACTTGATTGCTTCTAAAAGAATTGTACAATTTCCATTGATCTCAAGGCTTCTATTGAGCATCTCGTTTTACTTTCTCATCAAACTTTCAGCATCAAGCAATCGGCATCATAATTAGGTCCTCCTCATCCTTTGAACTTCACTCCTTTATAAAATCAGACTATTAGAAATTAGTATACGCCAACATTTTCACATACATTAAGTGTATTACTTTCCATCTCATCACGACTTCAAAGATGAGCATTAATTGTCTATACTTTCTTAATTTGTGAGATTATTTCATTCTATTGAGTCATTAGCCTGCTTTTCGCTCTCCCGCACCTCTTCTTTCCGCGTCTCTTCTTATTAATATCATACTAAGCATTTCGGATGTCTGAATATTTTCAAGTTTCAGTAGACATTACCCAAAACAGAACTACACAAGTCTTACATTTTCAAAAGTACTTCTTCGATCAATATATGCTACACAAACAATATCAGTCATAATACCTTCTTTTGTTCTCAGGCCACATATGTATGTTTGCAAAAGCACGCGGCCTGCATCATAATACCCAATGCAACATAATGTTACAAACAAAACAAAAAATCTGATGTGAAACACTCACACGACTTTCTCTTACTATGAGATGGCAAATTTTCTTCACATTTACAATTCTTATTAGTGTTTAAAACCGTCTGCATTTTTATGAAGAAAATTACATAAAAACTGAAATCCCTCTTCAGTAAAGTCGCGGGATTGAAACAGCCACCGTAACGGTTCAGCGTCACTAAAAGTTATAATAAACAAGATTTCACATTGGGATTACTGCCCAAACTCAAAACAATACAAAAATAAACACATAGATGCAAACTTATCGATATAAGCAATACAAGCTCACTGCGCTTGTCTAAACGTTACCGGGGATTATCCGTAACTGGAAGTTTAAAAAAAGTTTAAAAAGCACTTAATGAGTGAATGTTATGGACAGTAATAGAAGTTTGGCTTTTGATTGAGTATCGTTGACCCAACCTTACAGTCCAAAATTCAGTATCGTAAACGCAGCCTTCTATGATTCCAAAAGTAGCTTCCATCATGAGCTTTATCAGTAAATTAATCCACATCCGATTCCCTGATGGGAATCTTACTAATCACAAGAACCCTCTCGTCGAGGACCTATCCATACACTTCACACCCTCCTAACTTTCACGCGGCGTTTGATAAGATATTGGTTCCGTGACGTATATCTGTATTCTAGAGAGTGAGTAATATTTATTTTTATATAACTCTAAGTTGTTTGAAAATAAATGGAAGATTAAGTCCTATATTATGGAAAAATATATAGAGTAAACTGGTTAGTGTGACATATTTTGATCTCTATTAATTTTTTTAAGGAAGGGATACATGTAAGATTGGCAGGTGATGAAATACAAAGAGGTGCATTTAAAAATAGATATTATGAACTCAAATCCATTGAGGATTATAAATCAAGAAATCCTTTGAAATCCATTTTTAAAGATAATGCCGATTTTACTGTGACCGATACAATATCAGCAGAAGTGAGTAATTTTATCAATTAAAATTTCAATATAAGCAATTTCCAATTTAAGTTGCTAATAGATTCTTTAAAATTGTATTAAATTTACTTACCAGTGTATTTCTAGTTTCTAAAAGATTATTAATTATAGAATAGACGATTATATCGGTTAAAATTCTCTACCTGAGGACAAAACTGAATACCCAACAAAAAGTCGGTTTTCTCTAAAAAAGGTTACAATTGTAAACAAATTTAGTCTTAAAAAATAAATCTGAATAATAATACACTTGCTTTGTTCTTTAGCCGAAACCTTCGCTCCTGCGTGTGATATTCTAGCTGCATATAAATGAATTTACTAGTTTATATTATAAAATCTTTTCAGGTGTAAATGTAAATTCCCATCAAGTTTGCAAAGTGATTATTTTTTATTAGCCAACTAGCTAACCCGGCCACGCTTCGCTGTGGCTCAGTCTGATTTTAATTATAAGGGAAGTAAAAAGAAGTATTATAGTTAACATAGATTCAGCAAGAAAACAAATCATTCAATTTAATACCGTACTTTGCGTTGCTGTAATCTGAAAGAAAAGAAAGAAAAAATGTTTTTAACTGAAAGCCTTTTTTTTATTGTAAAGCTGGTGAATGGACTACATTTTTTGTTTGTCTGTTTTGTGCATAAACATAAAGATCAGATGGTTTACCGATCTGGAGCATGCGACATATAATTGCCCATGAGAGAAGCATTCGTTTTCTAAATTCAAACTTTACACTTGCAAAGATTATCCTTGCGCTTTATTGATAGTCTAGCGAACGCAAGGCGTATTGGAAATTGAAGTCGTTTGAACTCGGACGCCAAGTTTGTCGGAATGAGTGGTATTCGTCTTCAAAATGGTATTTGTCCAAATCTGTCGGAAGTAGTACGTCTTCACCTTTATGAGGTCCAGTTAGAATTGTTGTTTCAATTAGATTATTCATCAATTTTGTAACTACTAATCGTAACTACCATTGCATAACTTTGGCTGGTTGATGTTTCAAAGTAATATAATTGGCACTCCAATTTTCAAATTTAGAATGTGTGGCGGTAATCCGGGAACATGGAGCGAATTAAGAAATTCCATTGGAAAATTCACAACTTCACTTTGGGTCCATCCCGGAGTCAATGGATTTGGGTGTCACTGTTTCACCTGTGATTCTGTTTAGAATGATGTCGTTCAAATCGAGTACGTCGACCATTTTTAGCAGCTAGAATGGCTCTTCCGCTTAACCATGCGTGATTTTGATAATTTGTTTCGATGCTTTGGAATACCTTTCTACTAATTCTTCTTCTGAATGTAAAATGTTGCAGGAATTAGATGGGAAGATGATTTTTTTATGTTTCTGGATTTGTAGGTGCAGGGCCGTTACCGACTTCGAGTAATTGTCTTGAAAATATGGCAGTGGTTGGATCGTTTTGAAGTTGAACTCTCATATTCGTTGTTAAATGAATTGTTTTTACTGTGCTCCAAAGAATTGAATATTTCAAGCAGGCATGCAGTTCATCAGCTGGTGTTGAGCGAGGTATCGCTGGAAGCATTTGCCTGAAGTCACCGGATAGTAACACCAATGCTCCACCAAATGGAATCTGATTATTTCGCAAGTCTTTCAATGTATGGTCTAATGCTTCCAATGACTTCTTGTGAGCCACTGTACACTCATCCCATACAATGATTTTGCACGACCGAAGAACCTTTCCCATTCCTGATGTTTTAGGATGTTTTGCAGTATTTGGGCTTTCTGTGAAGTGCATGTTTGTGTCAGTTTAAGAGTTGAATGCGCTGTTCTTCCTCCTTCCATCAACGTAGCAGCAATACCTGAAGCAGCAAGTGCTAACGCAATATGGCCATTTGAATGGATTTTTGCCAGGATTAGGGAAATTGAGAACGCTTTTTCAGTTCCATCTGGAGCGTCCAAAAAGTACAATCCACTGGATTGGTTGGCCACAGCTTGTATGATAGTATCAAATGCTATCTTTTGTTCTTGAGTTTCGGTGTATTTTCTTGGACGAACAGCTGCAAGTCATTTCTGGTGTATGATTGCTCTCTGAGCAGTTCTCTCTCGAATGTTGCCTTGATCGATCTGTTCGGTGCTGTAACCCCAATTGTGCCAATACCTACCACACATTGCAAGACAAAGATCCTCAATGAAGATTAGCGCTTCATTGTATATTTCTTCTGTGAAATCTAAGCCATAATTATGTGTTTCTTGACGCATCTGCGCAGAATATCTTCGGCCATATAGTCTTTGATTTCTCCCACAATTTTAATGGTTGTGACGGGAAACATGTAGATAAAATAATTGCGAACAGCGTACGTATTTAAAATGGATTAGAAGTAGCCGATGAATCTTCAGTTGACTTATCCCAATGATTGTCTTTTTCCAGCAAATTAAGTGCCTCGTACGCACTCCGATATGTATTATATACTATTCCATCCACTGTTCGCAAGTGTATAAATGATGATGGACCACGAGCGGTAATCAGAAGCAAACGTAAATAAAAGCATTCTGCGTGGTTCGGATGTATAATGTATATTCTTCCTAAAGTATTAGATGAAAATATTCCAGGTTGTACAACTATTGCTTTGCCTCTCTTCCTTCTTTCGTGTTGCGTTCCAAGTGTAATAACTTGATCTGCTGCTTCATTGCCTCTGTGACCCGAATGCCCAGGTATCCAAACCAAGAAAAAACTTATTACGGCTACTGATTTCCCTCAGTGCACCTAGGCAATCCCACACCAGCCTTCAGCTGATCTACTACGAGTCAATTGCCTGCAGGGCAGCCTGGCTATCCGAATAAATGACGATTCTGAAGTTTTGCACTCCCTGGCTCTTATTTCTGCGGCGCAGGTGATAATTGCGACTAGTCCGTCTGAAAAACCGTGGCTAGCCTTCCCCGACTCACCGAGATGTCACATCTCGGATGTGCCCCGTACATGCCGACTCCCACTCCTTCCTCCATCCTAGATCCGTTCGTGTACCACATAGATTCGCCTGAAATTGGCGGACCGTTCTTCCACGCCCCTCTGTCTAATATCAAGACTTTGAAGGGTTTTTGGAAGTCGTATCTAGGAGTCATTATATCGGTGGGCAGGCCTAAAATTGTGCCCGCCTCCAATTCCTCGCATAGTTCTTGATATTTCCCACTATGCCTTGGGATAAATGGGAGCCTGACCCTTTTGCAGTCGAGCCATGACTGTCCTGGGAACGCCTTGGAGGTAGATGTGGAGTGGTGGAAGGTTATACAATAAGTAAATGATTCAACAATCAAAATGCTTCTTATTAATCTTGTCTAGTGAAACCTCAATGTAGGAGACCCAGCACCTTATAAAGAAATAAAACAAAATTATTTGAGGTGTCTCTTTCTAAGATCGGATTTGATAATTTATTAAGAGTCTTGAAGTATTTACACAAACGCCATTGCATTAATACTTTTGTGTATTTTTATATTTCTGTTTAAATAAACTCACTCACATATGAATTACATAAATATTATAAAAAAAATCAGGATATATAACGATATTTTTGCCAATATTTAATATAGCCAATTTTATCCTCCTGCAATGTAAAAATTAATGAAAATTTTTAATTGCCAATCTACATATATTAATTATTATTAAAACCTTCACTAGCAAGCTGTACTAGGTTTCGAAACTGGTTATGCTCTAACAAACCCAAAAGCATTGGTTATCTGGCAGTCTCACAAAGAAGATCGTACAAACATAGCTCAGTATATAATTGACGTATTTCTAGCAGCCGGCGAGTCTTTGTGGTTGCGACAGTGTGGTATCATATGTCTTCTACCACATAGATTAGAAGGTAAATGGGTTTTTGATTTAATAGCAATAATAATAATAATAATAATAATAGAGGCGGTATTAACTGTGTGGTAATGCACTGGATTTAAATCGCGGATGTCCCGGTTCAAGTCCAGGAATGCCACCTAAAGATTTTCACTTAGGAGCCTCTATAGTTCACTCTTCTATGATAAGCAGTGCTGTCTAACGAAACAACAATGCTCGGAAGCCGGCAATGCACTGACTAGGTTCATCCATTAAGGACCTCAGATGTTGACGCGCCTTAATTTAAAAATAAAGTAATTTTAATAGTGACAGCCATTTTCCTTTGGTCGAACGAAATAGGTCTGCAGAAGACTTAGATTTTAGTCTGAAACAGAGGGCCCATTTTGTGATGGCTATTCAGGACCAGGTAATAACAACGACAGCCTACTATGATATGTACTGGAAGAATTGGACGTGGAGAATTAATTACGTTTATGCACTAAGGCACATAGTGTCGAATGCTAAATGTTGGCTGGCTTGGGCTAGCTTGATCGTCCCAATAATGTAGCCAAAATATATCACCAGAAGAATGGAGTTAAATGAGATTCTCCAGAATATTGAGAATAATTGTGGAGGGCTTTGAAAATAATAAAATGTCAAGAGTTGGCAATGAAATTAAAGGTACATTGTTTAAACTAAAGAGGATAAACAGTGTTACACTATCACCAGGTCAAGGTGCAACAAAATGACCTTGTTCCCTCTTTGTACGTACAGGAAGGGAAACATTAGAGCCTGGATCAATGCATATTGAAGCAAGTGCATAAAGCGATTTTGTTGGATACCGTACTCATTATTTTTAGGGTATTAATAAGGTATAATTCTAGACGCTTGTCTGGGCAGCTGAATAAAATAAAAATACCGGCAGTTACCGAAATTGTCATTAGAAAGAAAATGCTTTATCGTGAATCAGATAATAATCGTGGCTGCTCAATTTCACTGAGATGCCGTACAGCATAAAAATCCATCTCGAGAGACATAATATCGATGGCAAACGAAAAGAAATAGAAACCATAATAGTAATATTAATATTCACTAACCATACTGATAAAACAGCTAGAGTCAGCGTACCTTGATCGGGAGGTTCTAGCTGCCATTCAGATGACTGCTGAGTATCCCCACAAAACGACTATAATGGACTCCGTAATGATTATAAAATTCAATAGGTCGATGGAGACCTCGTATAGAAACACTCTAGTTTCTTTTGGTATTGTTCCCCGAGCCTTGAACCATGAAATGCTTCTCTCCTCTTCTTTGTCGATCTTCGCTGTCTGATCCGCATCATTCGATTCTTAACGGACTGTCGGATCCAGTATCAAGGCAGTTTTTCCTTTTTTTGTGGAAGGCAACTATATCAGCAAAACGAGTGGATCCAACTGTGTCAATGCAGCATACTTCTTCATTGCAAACCTGTTATTGTTACACGTTGATCCTGCATTCCCCCAAGGAAGTATACCAAGTCTCAACGGAGAATGAACATATGCAAAATAAATTGCTATCCAAAAAAGTACAGTGCTGTCCACATATGTAGCTAACCTACGAAGCAGAAAAAGAATTAAGAGCGATGTTCACCGGTTGCAAGTACGCTAAAATTCTTCCGGCATAATTACAAATTCTTTTCCATTTTTTCGTCTCTTTATCAGTTTGTGTTTTATTTCATAAAAACAGTTTCAATGTTGTCTAAAAATCTGTTTTTCGAATCACCCGACTTTCTCTTCCGCTGTTATTACAATTCTAATTGAAAAATGTTTTTCAACTTAGAATTTTTACAAAACGTATAAATTTATATTATAATGAATGGGAATCAAATTATTGATTATTATGGCTTAATGCTTAAAAAAGATCCTTGAATTATTCTGTAACAATTATTTACAGGTGAAGGAGAGGAATGTTCAAGTGCCCGTCCTCAGAGATACTTACAGATGTGTAGTGATGATGAACTAAAGCCTGAAAAAAATATGGGAGTTCAATTAAATCGTTGTAATTGGATTGTAGCATATGTATCGACGCCAGCTAATTATTTTCATATAATAAGGAGGCAAGTTAAATTAAATTTTAGGAAACCTTTAATCTTGTTTTCTTCAAAACAGTTGTTCAATAGCCCTATGACGTCTTCACTTGATGAAGTTATTGGTAATACTAGGTAAGTAATCAAATCAATTTTATTACACTTAATTGAAATCAAATTAATTGATTGCTATTTTATTACTTCCTCTGTAAGAGGAAGGGTTGCGATCAGGAGAGCCGCATACTTTTGTGCAATATGCGCCAGACGTGTGGCCAAAACAAGTAGTCGGCCAAATTTATGTAGGTACCTACTATTTAATTTTATTTGAATTTTACAAAATATTTCAATTTTACTAACATCTATTTTCCACACTAAGAGATTACTTCGGTTCTGGATACTTGTTTGTGTTTAGTCTTGAACGTATACTGTAATCAATCTTCGAAGTATATATAATATAAATTTTCATATCGTTTCTAACAATATATTACCTCATTTATTATTATTATTTGTCTGTGGGGAGGGAAACCCTACGCTATCCAAAGCCTCACTGGGCCCATATAGCTACCCCAAGAAAAACAACAACAAACCGGGTCTAGAACAAATATCCAGACCCGGATCTAATCCATCTAAGATTCACCGCAGTCCGAATAAATCGGACAATAACCTTAAGCGGAAATAGCCTAAGCTTTTCCACAGACATCCTATTCCGACCAAAGGTCCTGAACCTAATTTCCTCACAACCCAGGCAATCAGTCATAAGATGGATGGGTGTTTCCTCCTCTGTCTCACAGACTCTACAAAATGGATCCGGCATGAGCCCCATTATGTAGAGATGTCTCCTTAAACCATAATGTCCAGTAAGAGATCCAACCAGATGCTTGAGAGCGCTCCGTGAAAAACTCAGTAACGTCTCACTAATGGCCTTGTCCGGTCCCCCGAGCATTTTGGACTGCCGAAAACCAACTGAGCTCATCCATGGGGATGAATGTTGTGAAGCTGTCCATGATTGGAAGCCTGACAGACACGTGCCAGAAGACCGCCAACAGCAGGCTCGGGACCAATAAAGGAAGAGAGGCGCCTAATTTGGCGAACCTATCCACCTCCTCATTCCCAGAAATCCCCATGTGACCTGACGCCCAGACTAGAAGCACATCCTTCAGAGAAGAAAGCTCTTCCAGTCTTTTAGAACATTCTAACACCAACCTGGAATTGAAGACACGTGAACTCAGCGCCTTCAGAGCAGCCTGGCTTTCCGAGCAGGTACAAACACCTTTTAAGTTAGTGTTATGTACCCTCTCATTCAAAACACAACAAAGAATAGCATAAACCTAGTCTGGAAGACCGTGATCCATTCACTAAGAGATACTGCCAAATGATCTCCGGTCTCAATAGACCGCAGCTCCAGACCTACCATCCATTCTGGAATCGTCCGTGTAACCGACCGGAGTAATTATGAGGTATCACACTAGACGGACACAAACTTGACCAATCTTCCCTAGAAGGTATCCCTGACACTGTAAGAATGCTCGAAGACAAAAGTCTTCAATATTCTATTAGAAGGAAAACGGTTAACAGGAACCTTCAAAAGCATCCCTCGATGAATGGTAGAATGACCATATCGCTTACCCTGCCAAAAACCTGCCTGTTTAATTCTATAACAGGCTTTCATTGCCATAGTTTTCATCTCTACAAAGAGCGGTGGAATTCCTAATAAAGTCTCCATTGCAGCTGTAGGCGTGGTCCGCATCGCACCGGTCACCGCCAGACAAGCCAAGCGTTGAATATCCTCAAGCAGCAGTCTAGCGGATCTTATCTCAATGCGACGCCACCACACCACAGTCGCATATAACAACCTAGGTTTAATAACCATACCATAAATCCAAAACATCATCTTGGGAATTACCTCATTTACTCGAATACTACTTTCTTCTTCTGGTGTGCGGTTTACCAGAGCCTGTAGGGAGTGCCTTCTTTAGCTTCTAGGAGTGGAGTGTGACCACTATGTGGGATCACTCTGCGCGCTGGTTGAGCGTATCTCAACCTGCCCTTAAATTGGTCAAAGGGGGGTGCTTCGGCACTTCTGCTATGGTCGGCTATTGCACTGAAAGTCCTTCCATGGTAGTGACATCCCCTTCTTGTTAAACGAACCCGTTGCTTGCAACGGGGGATCGGTAAACCCCAAGCGGGTAGGCACTGTCTTGAAAGATCCCCCTCAGTACTTAGAGGAAAAAGGGGAATACGGGAAGAATGCTTCACTTACCATCTAGATTCTGTCAAGTAACCTGTTCAAAAAAAATTTACCGCGCTTCACCACGATAGATCAAATAGATTGTTCTGTAAGTTGTCATCCATTGTGTTTTGCTGTTATCCTTCGCCTCACCATTTATTTAGTGGAAGTTGCATTTTTATCTATTCAGTGAATCTTGGCTAACGGCACCTTATTATCCCACTGATTCGCTCAGTGCCCGCATTTCCCCTCTCTTTACCTCCTACACCACTCTCATACTGTTTCCTTCACTTTCCCCTCGCTCCTTTCTTATACACTTTATTCTCCGTACCCTCTCCCACATTTTACTCTCATTATTCTCTCGCCACACAACATACAGTTCTCTTTCCACCATCTTACTTTTATCCATTGTAGCTCCCGCATTGAGCCTCAACCAAGCATAATTATTCCATTATGTACCGCATTGCAGCAAGGTGATTTGTACTCCTTATTCTTTTTTTTGTTTCTACGTGTGTACGTTTTCTTCTAGCTTTCTTAGCATACTGGGTCTTTTTTTTGCTACGCCCCGGATATCCGGTGTGTGGGTGGTTCTACGTTCCCTCTCTTAGTAAAGTTAATTATATATACATATCATCACTGAAATATTTGTACTTGGAATCTCATCTCCCTTGTTTGAATATAGCTGATCAAAACTAGTGATTTGAATTGTAATATTTCTTCCTCCAAGCGAACTTAGTGGAACATAAGAATAAAAACAACCATGAAACAATGAAAGCGTTTATCCCATTCTTCTATTGGGAAAATTAATTGTTAATAATTATGTATTAATAAAATGATATATATCATTGCAATATTTATTATAAAAGAAGAATGCAATAGAACAAGTCGTAACCATATAGTTGCAATTGTAAGAACTACATCAGTAAAATATTTGGGAATAGATTTTAAAACTCTAGGTTTTCAGTTTCTGGAATATAGAGAAGAAACTACTAATTATCATACAGTTTTTGCCCGCAAGGGCTATCTGTTGTATGCAATTACTTAGGGAGTAGCGACCCCACGGGTGGTCGGGGAGAGTAGCGACCATAGCTCCATGCACTTCGTCAGAACAGTACACAACACACTTAAACTACACACACTCTACAGTTCACAGACAAGGACAAACACAGTACACAAATTAGGGTCTCCGTCCCTAGTTAATTAGCGTAAGCCAAGGGAGAAGGAAGGGATAAGCTCAGTGGTAGCTCGCTGGACTAGCACGCGGCGGTCCCGGGTTCGAATCCAGCATGCTACCCTTAGATTTTCTCTTCCTAGGAGCCTCTATAACTCACTTTGCGGTGATGAGCAGTGTTGTCTGTAGCTAGAGAAAACTGCTTGGAGGCCGGTAGTGCAATGAGAAGGCTCCGGGGGCACAATAGACCTTTCAGATCACATTGCAATAATCCCCTGCAACAATCTACATCTACAGCTTTTGTCAGTTTTTTTCTTTTCTATTTTTATTATTTTAGAAGGAAGTAGTCGGGCCTTACCCGATTGCGTCTCTACCTAAAGCCCAGCACTGATGCCATTCATCATCCAGTCTTCCCACAAATCCCGCATATTGTCTTTGAATGGATTATTTCCAGCAATATCAAGGAGTTGAGTTATTTACGGATTTTGATACGGGTAATGAAACTTTAGTGTTCACGGTCTAAAATTCGGCCATCGGGGGGGGGGGGCAATAATACCTGTGGCTACTGCAGAATTTGATAACGTCGGCATTAACAAAGGGAATCTGACCGAGTCGGAGGAGCAAATTATCTTGAATTTTCTGGGATCTACTGCCTTTGAAAACTCGGTTTTGCTAAAATTCTAGTAGTTTCAATTAAATGTTCTATTTATTGAATTTGTGTATGTTTCTTTCTTCTTCTTGTTTCCACTTTCTCTTCTGCTTCTTACGGTAATGCAGCAAATGGTGCCATCTAGGAGAGGAAGTAGGAACCTCAAGTTCTCTTAGTGGCCGCTAGGAAGCGCTGGCGACGCTCTCTATTCTTTCTGGAAGGATTGAGAAGATTCTAGAAGATTCTCCACCAAAATGTAGAGATGGTGGGGGATAAGTATCAAAGTACCAACGTAGTAATCTTGGCAGGTAAAGAATTGATGATTATATATTATGTGTATTGATGGTATGCGATGATTAATGAAAATCGTTGGAACCATTTTCAAGTAAATCACGAAAAACTAAAAAAAACTTTTCAGTAAATCTCGCACTTCCGGTTGATGTATTTTGTCAGAAATCTTCGTGCCTGATGCCGTGGTAGTGCCTAAATGGTACACCAACTTTGAGCTTCCAATGAGCTTTTATTTCGACATATTATGTTAAAAAACACATCACACACACACACACACACACACAGAGTTATTCACACACCAGATAATACATACAGACCATTGGTTAAAACAATTTTTATTCGTATTTAGGGGACCCCAAAAACAAGTATTTCCGGTGAAAACTCAATTTCGAAAATCTGGCAAGATCGCATTACTTCCTCTTACTCCTAGTAAAAGAAAGTTATAAATGAGGAACTTCATACAATACCTTCAATAAAAAGTCAAACAAATAATAATAATAATCAGTTCTGAATATTATAGGTTTAAAGTTTACATTTCTGACGAGGAGCGTCAACAAAGTTTTGATGACGTCAAAAAGTTATTGCTTTGCACTGGAAAAGTATACTATGATCTATATGAATATAGAAAATTCAATGATCCCAAAAAAGAAATTGCCATTAGTCGTTTGGAACAAATAAGCCCTTTTCCCTACGTTGAGTTAGAAAATGATATTTCGCGCTATAAAAATGCAACCATACACTGGGTACAAGAAGAGCATAAAAATCAAGGATGGTGGGCATATGTTAGACCTCGAATATATACGGCTATGAAAGGAATAGCAAAAAAAGAATGTAATTATATAGGTAGGCTATTTTCACCTTACCATGCTACAAATGATTACAATGAACATTTGAGAGAGAAGGAAGCATTCTTGAAAGAAGCAATGAAATTATAATTTGGAGGAGGGGGTCTTGATTATTTCCCTTCAATAAATTATTTGATTGTTTATTTGTGGTTTTAGTTTCTATATTAGTTGACCATTTTAGTTTCTATATTAATTGATACATTTATGATATCAGATATAAATTAAATTATAAGAAATTAACAGTTTATAAAGGCACCAAACTTGTAAGAGAGTCAACACCCGCGGCAGGTTGGGGACTGAGTCTAAATCTGCTCCAAGTCCAACATATTGTAAGAGGCGACTAAAGGACAGTATGCTACTTGCATGGATAGGGTTGGTTATCCAAAGGCTAGGAAAAGGTAACTCGAAATCAAACCAAGGGTGGGCAAGCCTCTTTAGCCGTAGCGAAGCTTGCCTAGGAAGAGATTGTCCCAAAATTAATGTCCTTAGTTTCGCAGAGGTTGGAGGTTTAGCGCGGGGCCAACCCCACCGCCTTTTAAAAAAATCTTCTGGCTACGAATATTTTAATAGAATTAATACCGGACTGCTACAAAGGTTATCAACCTCGGCACGGATTAAGGACGATTGGTAATTGGAATGTGCGAAGTTTCTAAAATATGGCATAGATATTGAGGCTATACACATGAAATAAGGTGGAAAAAAAGCTGAAATAATGCAATTGTGAGATTATGTCATGTCCAATAATAGGAATTCCTCTTTTTCCTAGTTTTCAATCGAATTTTGCAATTCAGCAAAAATTCTTGCCAATAAATGAAAGAATTTGCTTCATACATTGAAAGGGAAATTCGCGAATGTTATTTTCATTAACGTGCATTCTCTGACCTGGGCACAAAAGAAGAATTTTATTCGGAATTAGTGAGAGTATTTGATGAAGTTCCAAATCAATGATATGAAAATTGTACTGAGCGACTTCAATGCAAAAATTGGTAAAGAAGCAGTATATAGGCCGGTAATTGGGTGTCATTGCAAGCATGATGTTAGAGCTGTAAGAATGATTGATTTTGTTATGGAGAAATATATGAAGGTCGTTAGTAAATAAACAGGTTCACTTGCCGGACGGATTTACTTGAAATCAGATAGACCATGTGCTTCTGGGCACAAGACACGCTACTAATGTGCAAAATGTGAGAAAACTTAGAGGGGCTGATGTGGGCTCAAACAAAAATAACTAAAACTGCCAAAGAAGATGGAAGAGACATTGCGTGATTGGAAAGAACAAGATGCTGGGGAAGGTATGATTGAAAGGAAATAGTGCAGGATTAAAAGTTCGATTCATAAGGCTGTCACTGAAGTTTTAGGGGAGCGAAAAAGACTTTAACGAAATGATTGGTATGATAGTGAAGTTGGGTAGGTTTTCAAATTGGGTAATGAGACTAGGCAGAGAATGTTATCAAGGAAAACGAGAACGAGCTTTCAGGAATATAAGGCAATAAAAACGAGGCTTATGAATTTATATCAAAGAAAGATATAATACAGGCGGAAAAGAAGAAAATGGAATGAATGCAAGAGGATTTTGATGCACGGAGAACCAGGAAGTTTTATAGAAAAGTTCGCTGCTCGAAAGTTGATTATTATCAGCCAAGCTTGAATATAATAGAGGAAAAGTCTGGAAATATTGCAGTGGGAAAAGAGTCAGCTCTGGTAAGATGGGCCGAATATTTTCTAAGAAGAGCCAATGTTAATAACATGTGAATAATAAAAAGTAATATAAATATTACAGAATAAAATTAAACTAACAGAAAGTTAACTTAATTCAATGGCACGACATGGTGGACTAATAATAGTAATCGTTTTTACTAATTGTAAAATAGTTTTATTAATAGTAATAGTTTCTTTTTCATCTCCCTCCTTATTTACCTCAGATGTTGACGCGCCTTAATTTAAAAATAAAGTAATTTTAATAGTGACAGCCATTTTCCTTTGGTCGAACGAAATAGGTCTGCAGAAGACTTAGATTTTAGTCTGAAACAGAGGGCCCATTTTGTGATGGCTATTCAGGACCAGGTAATAACAACGACAGCCTACTATGATATGTACTGGAAGAATTGGACGTGGAGAATTAATTACGTTTATGCACTAAGGCACATAGTGTCGAATGCTAAATGTTGGCTGGCTTGGGCTAGCTTGATCGTCCCAATAATGTAGCCAAAATATATCACCAGAAGAATGGAGTTAAATGAGATTCTCCAGAATATTGAGAATAATTGTGGAGGGCTTTGAAAATAATAAAATGTCAAGAGTTGGCAATGAAATTAAAGGTACATTGTTTAAACTAAAGAGGATAAACAGTGTTACACTATCACCAGGTCAAGGTGCAACAAAATGACCTTGTTCCCTCTTTGTACGTACAGGAAGGGAAACATTAGAGCCTGGATCAATGCATATTGAAGCAAGTGCATAAAGCGATTTTGTTGGATACCGTACTCATTATTTTTAGGGTATTAATAAGGTATAATTCTAGACGCTTGTCTGGGCAGCTGAATAAAATAAAAATACCGGCAGTTACCGAAATTGTCATTAGAAAGAAAATGCTTTATCGTGAATCAGATAATAATCGTGGCTGCTCAATTTCACTGAGATGCCGTACAGCATAAAAATCCATCTCGAGAGACATAATATCGATGGCAAACGAAAAGAAATAGAAACCATAATAGTAATATTAATATTCACTAACCATACTGATAAAACAGCTAGAGTCAGCGTACCTTGATCGGGAGGTTCTAGCTGCCATTCAGATGACTGCTGAGTATCCCCACAAAACGACTATAATGGACTCCGTAATGATTATAAAATTCAATAGGTCGATGGAGACCTCGTATAGAAACACTCTAGTTTCTTTTGGTATTGTTCCCCGAGCCTTGAACCATGAAATGCTTCTCTCCTCTTCTTTGTCGATCTTCGCTGTCTGATCCGCATCATTCGATTCTTAACGGACTGTCGGATCCAGTATCAAGGCAGTTTTTCCTTTTTTTGTGGAAGGCAACTATATCAGCAAAACGAGTGGATCCAACTGTGTCAATGCAGCATACTTCTTCATTGCAAACCTGTTATTGTTACACGTTGATCCTGCATTCCCCCAAGGAAGTATACCAAGTCTCAACGGAGAATGAACATATGCAAAATAAATTGCTATCCAAAAAAGTACAGTGCTGTCCACATATGTAGCTAACCTACGAAGCAGAAAAAGAATTAAGAGCGATGTTCACCGGTTGCAAGTACGCTAAAATTCTTCCGGCATAATTACAAATTCTTTTCCATTTTTTCGTCTCTTTATCAGTTTGTGTTTTATTTCATAAAAACAGTTTCAATGTTGTCTAAAAATCTGTTTTTCGAATCACCCGACTTTCTCTTCCGCTGTTATTACAATTCTAATTGAAAAATGTTTTTCAACTTAGAATTTTTACAAAACGTATAAATTTATATTATAATGAATGGGAATCAAATTATTGATTATTATGGCTTAATGCTTAAAAAAGATCCTTGAATTATTCTGTAACAATTATTTACAGGTGAAGGAGAGGAATGTTCAAGTGCCCGTCCTCAGAGATACTTACAGATGTGTAGTGATGATGAACTAAAGCCTGAAAAAAATATGGGAGTTCAATTAAATCGTTGTAATTGGATTGTAGCATATGTATCGACGCCAGCTAATTATTTTCATATAATAAGGAGGCAAGTTAAATTAAATTTTAGGAAACCTTTAATCTTGTTTTCTTCAAAACAGTTGTTCAATAGCCCTATGACGTCTTCACTTGATGAAGTTATTGGTAATACTAGGTAAGTAATCAAATCAATTTTATTACACTTAATTGAAATCAAATTAATTGATTGCTATTTTATTACTTCCTCTGTAAGAGGAAGGGTTGCGATCAGGAGAGCCGCATACTTTTGTGCAATATGCGCCAGACGTGTGGCCAAAACAAGTAGTCGGCCAAATTTATGTAGGTACCTACTATTTAATTTTATTTGAATTTTACAAAATATTTCAATTTTACTAACATCTATTTTCCACACTAAGAGATTACTTCGGTTCTGGATACTTGTTTGTGTTTAGTCTTGAACGTATACTGTAATCAATCTTCGAAGTATATATAATATAAATTTTCATATCGTTTCTAACAATATATTACCTCATTTATTATTATTATTTGTCTGTGGGGAGGGAAACCCTACGCTATCCAAAGCCTCACTGGGCCCATATAGCTACCCCAAGAAAAACAACAACAAACCGGGTCTAGAACAAATATCCAGACCCGGATCTAATCCATCTAAGATTCACCGCAGTCCGAATAAATCGGACAATAACCTTAAGGGGAAATAGCCTAAGCTTTTCCACAGACATCCTATTCCGACCAAAGGTCCTGAACCTAATTTCCTCACAACCCAGGCAATCAGTCATAAGATGGATGGGTGTTTCCTCCTCTGTCTCACAGACTCTACAAAATGGATCCGGCATGAGCCCCATTATGTAGAGATGTCTCCTTAAACCATAATGTCCAGTAAGAGATCCAACCAGATGCTTGAGAGCGCTCCGTGAAAAACTCAGTAACGTCTCACTAATGGCCTTGTCCGGTCCCCCGAGCATTTTGGACTGCCGAAAACCAACTGAGCTCATCCATGGGGATGAATGTTGTGAAGCTGTCCATGATTGGAAGCCTGACAGACACGTGCCAGAAGACCGCCAACAGCAGGCTCGGGACCAATAAAGGAAGAGAGGCGCCTAATTTGGCGAACCTATCCACCTCCTCATTCCCAGAAATCCCCATGTGACCTGACGCCCAGACTAGAAGCACATCCTTCAGAGAAGAAAGCTCTTCCAGTCTTTTAGAACATTCTAACACCAACCTGGAATTGAAGACACGTGAACTCAGCGCCTTCAGAGCAGCCTGGCTTTCCGAGCAGGTACAAACACCTTTTAAGTTAGTGTTATGTACCCTCTCATTCAAAACACAACAAAGAATAGCATAAACCTAGTCTGGAAGACCGTGATCCATTCACTAAGAGATACTGCCAAATGATCTCCGGTCTCAATAGACCGCAGCTCCAGACCTACCATCCATTCTGGAATCGTCCGTGTAACCGACCGGAGTAATTATGAGGTATCACACTAGACGGACACAAACTTGACCAATCTTCCCTAGAAGGTATCCCTGACACTGTAAGAATGCTCGAAGACAAAAGTCTTCAATATTCTATTAGAAGGAAAACGGTTAACAGGAACCTTCAAAAGCATCTCGCGATGAATGGTAGAATGACCATATCGCTTACCCTGCCAAAAACCTGCCTGTTTAATTCTATAACAGGCTTTCATTGCCATAGTTTTCATCTCTACAAAGAGCGGTGGAATTCCTAATAAAGTCTCCATTGCAGCTGTAGGCGTGGTCCGCATCGTACCGGCCACCGCCAGACAAGCCAAGCGTTGAATATCCTCAAGCAGCAGTCTAGCGGATCTTATCTCAATGCGACGCCACCACACCACAGCCGCATATAACAACCTAGGTTTAATAACCATACCATAAATCCAAAACATCGTCTTGGGAATTACCTCATTTACTCGAATACTACTTTCTTCTTCTGGTGTGCGGTTTACCAGAGCCTGTAGGGAGTGCCTTCTCTAGCTTCTAGGAGTGGAGTGTGACCACTCTGTGGGATCACTCTGCGCGCTGGTTGAGCGTATCTCAACCTGCCCTTAAATTGGTCAAAGGGGGGTGCTTCGGCACTTCTGCTATGGTCGGCTATTGCACTGAAAGTCCTTCCATGGTAGTGACATCCCCTTCTTGTTAAACGAACCCGTTGCTTGCAACGGGGGATCGGTAAACCCCAAGCGGGTAGGCACTGTCTTGAAAGATCCCCCTCAGTACTTAGAGGAAAAAGGGGAATACGGGAAGAATGCTTCACTTACCATCTAGATTCTGTCAAGTAACCTGTTCAAAAAAAATTTACCGCGCTTCACCACGATAGATCAAATAGATTGTTCTGTAAGTTGTCATCCATTGTGTTTTGCTGTTATCCTTCGCCTCACCATTTATTTAGTGGAAGTTGCATTTTTATCTATTCAGTGAATCTTGGCTAACGGCACCTTATTATCCCACTGATTCGCTCAGTGCCCGCATTTCCCCTCTCTTTACCTCCTACACCACTCTCATACTGTTTCCTTCACTTTCCCCTCGCTCCTTTCTTATACACTTTATTCTCCGTACCCTCTCCCACATTTTACTCTCATTATTCTCTCGCCACACAACATACCGTTCTCTTTCCACCATCTTACTTTTATCCATTGTAGCTCCCGCATTGAGCCTCAACCAAGCATAATTATTGCATTATGTACCGCATTGCAGCAAGGTGATTTGTACTCCTTATTCTTTTTTTTGTTTCTACGTGTGTACTTTTTCTTCTAGCTTTCTTAGCATACTAGGTCTTTTTTTTGCTACGCCCCGGGTATCCAGTGTGTGGGTGGTTCTACGTTCCCTCTCTTAGTAAAGTTAATTATATATACATATCATCACTGAAATATTTGTACTTGGAATCTCATTTCCCTTGTTTGAATATAGCTGATCAAAACTAGTGATTTGAATTGTAATATTTCTTCCTCCAAGCGAACTTAGTGGAACATAAGAATAAAAACAACCATGAAACAATGAAAGCGTTTATCCCATTCTTCTATTGGGAAAATTAATTGTTAATAATTATGTATTAATAAAATGATATATATCATTGCATATTTATTATAAAAGAAGAATACAATAGAACAAGTCGTAACCATATAGTTGCAATTGTAAGAACTACATCAGTAAAATATTTGGGAATAGATTGTCTTTAAAACTCTAGGTTTTCAGTTTCTGGAATATAGAGAAGAAACTACTAATTATCATACAGTTTTTGCCCGCAAGGGGTATCTGTTGCATGCAATTACTTGGGGAGTAGCGACCCCACGGGTGGTCGGGGAGAGTAGCGACCATAGTTCCATGCACTTCGTCAGAACAGTACACAACACACTTAAACTACACACACTCTACAGTTCACAGACAAGGACAAACACAGTACACAAATTAGGGTCTCCGTCCCTAGTTAATTAGCGTAAGCCAAGGGAGAAGGAAGGGATAAGCTCAGTGGTAGCACGCTGGACTAGCACGCGGCGGTCCCGGGTTCGAATCCAGCATGCTACCCTTAGATTTTCTCTTCCTAGGAGCCTCTATAACTCACTTTGCGGTGATGAGCAGTGTTGTCTGTAGCTAGAGAAAACTGCTTGGAGGCCGGTAGTGCAATGAGAAGGCTCCGGGGGCACAATAGACCTTTCAGATCACATTGCAATAATCCCCTGCAACAATCTACATCTACAGCTTTTGTCAGTTTTTTTCTTTTCTATTTTTATTATTTTAGAAGGAAGTAGTCGGGCCTTACCCGATTGCGTCTCTACCTAAAGCCCAGCTCTGATGCCATTCATCATCCAGTCTTCCCACAAATCCCGCATATTGTCTTTGAATGGATTATTTCCAGCAATATCAAGGAGTTGGAGTTATTTACGGATTTTGATACGGGTAATGAAACTTTTTTTTTTTTTTTTTTTTTTTTTTTTTTTTTTTTTTTTTAGCGGGGGGCCAACGCACTGCGACCTTGAGCAGGTCTATTGTGCTATGCCCCCTGGGTGCCACAGGCTTGCCCATAGCACCCGAACGGATGCCCAATTGAACATGCGTTCTACAATATCTCCATCAGGTTGAGGTCCCTGAGGAATCCTAATACCCTAACGGGCTCTAGAGAGGGTATATCCCCCTCCTCCACCTGGTAGCTACCCAGGTTCCTGAACCTTCTCTGAGTGGCAGCCTCGCAGTCTGTTAGGAGATGTATTGGAGTTTCCTCCAACTCCCCACAGAATCTGCATGAGCTGTCACTTTCCAAGCCCAGCTTCGCCAGATGTCCTCTAAGTCGGCAATGCCCCGTGAGGAAACCCGTAAGTACGCGGAGCTTGTTCTTACTCAATCCAATGCAGGCCCCCGACCTCCGTTGGTTATAATTTCCCAAGCAGATCTTGGCCTGCCGCAACCTGGGGAGGGAGTACCAGAGTTGAGATCTCTTCGTCTCCTCTTCCTTCTTAAGTTCCTCTAACAGACACTGGTCGCTAATCCCACAAAAAGGTTCCGGCCCCAAAAGTGGTGTCATAGCGCCTATCTTGGCCAGGGCGTCGGCCGTCTCATTCCCTTCAATGCCAACATGCCCACCAAAGTGCGACTTTGTTCCTACTGCCCAGATCGTTTAGTTTATCTAGGCATTCCCAAACCATTTTAGAGTTAATAACTGGTGCACCCAGAGCTCTAATGGCTGCTTGGCTATCGGAAAGGATTACAATCTCCCGATTCCTATATCCCCTATCGAGGTTAAATTGAACGCATCTTCCAATAGCGTATATCTCCGCCTGAAAGATGCTGGGAAATTTACCCATGGTTCCGAGTGCTTGATCCTTGGACCAACCACCCCGTGCCCCAGTCCCCTCGAGGGTCTTCGACCCATCAGTATACCATTTTATGGCATGTTCCTTAATGCCCAACAGAGCGGATCCTTCGCTCCACTCACTTTTGGTGCCCAGCTTCGACGAAAAATTTTTTGTGAAGCTATACTTCTTAACCATACCATCCCTAGGGAGGTGCCAGATGAGGGAGCCCAAAGGTGAGAATACCAACTCTCTAACCCCCAGCCATCCCTCCCCTCCTGCACCACCCCTAGAGATCCTAAAAAGGGCCCCCTTCGCCGCCCTTTCCACCACTAGGTGCAAAGGTGACAGATTGAGGATAACCTCCATCCCGGCGGTGGGGCAAGTCCTCATAGCCCCCGTCATGCATAAGCATGCGAGCCGCTGTACCTTGTCAAGAGTTTTCCTGACCGATACTTCTTTGGTCTTCCTAAACCAAGCCACCGCGCCATAGGTGATAACTGGTCTCACCATCATGGTGTACATCCACCGTAGGATTCTCGGGGGGCATCCCCAGGATTTGCCCGCCATCCTCCTACATATCATGAGGGCGCCAGTGGCCTTATTAACAGTTAATTCAATGTGTTTCTTCCATAGGAGTTTACTATCAAAAGTCACCCCTAGGTACTTAACCTCCTTTTCCCACCCTACTTCTTCTCCGGCTAGCCGGATATTTTTCAGGCGTGGGAGTGTTCTTTTCCTAGTGAAGGGTATCACAGTGGTTTTCGTTGGATTAACCTTCAACCCCACTGAGACACACCACTCGCTAGTGATATCTAGACCCCTCTGTATTATGTCACATAGGGTTTCTTCAAACTTTCCTCTAGCAATAATGACGACGTCGTCAGCATATCCCTGACAGGCAATGCCGACGTCCGTCAGTTTGTAGAGGAGCTCATCCACCACCAGGCTCCACATTAGGGGTGACAAAACCCCCCCTTGCGGACAGCCACGAGTAGTGCGGGAGCGGATGGTCCGTGAGCCCACCACAGTTTCTACCGTTCTTGTAGACAACATTTCCATCATCCACCTGGCGGTTGTTCCATCCACCCCCCTTCTAACAAGGGCTCTGCCAACCGCCTCATGGGAAGTATTGTCAAACGCGCCTTCTATGTCCAAAAAGGCACAGATGGCCGTTTCCTTAACATCTAGGGTCCTCTGGATTACATCTGTCAGCCGATATAGAGCGGTATCCGTCGACCTTCCCGCTCGATATGCGTGCTGACAGGGGTGCAAGGGCACCCTCTCCAGAACACCTGTCCTGATATAATTATCCACGGCCTTCTCCATAGTCTTTAAAAGAAAAGACGTAAGGCAGATAGGCCTGAAGGATTTGGGCAAGGTGGCATCCCTTTTCCCAACCTTGGGGATAAAGACCACCCTAGCCCTTCTCCACGGCCTCGGTATATACCCGAGTGCCAAACTGCTCCGAAAGATCTTAACCAAGTGTGGAAGAACCTCCCTTAGGCCCTTTTGTAGGAGGGCCGGGAAAACCTCATCCACACCAGGCGACTTGAAGGGCTGAAACTTATTTATTGCCCATTCTATTCTTAGTGACGTGCAGATGGTTCTGGCCACCTCCCAGTCATCCCTTACCGGTCTGCTGGGCCCTATCGTGTCAGTACCATCCTCTGGTGGCAGACTCCCCGGAAAATGGGTCTCCAGCAGGAGAAGAGCACGTTGCTCCCCATCCTGCGTATAGCTGCCATCAGGTCTTTTGAGTGACATCAATGCTCCAACACCGTGTTTGGCCATTGCCTTATGCAATCTGGCTGCCACGGGTGCGGAGCTGATGTCCTCACAGAATTTCTTGTAACTAGTTCTTTTAGCTTTTCTAATCTCCTTGTTGTAGGTAGTAAGCGCCCGCGTGTAGCTCTGCCAATCCCCAGTGCGCTTGGCCCTATTGAAGAGCTTGCGCACTTTGGATCTTAGATTTGACAGCTCTCTGCTCCACCAGGGGACGTCCCTACAGCACCGGAGTCTACTCACGGGGCAACTGTCTTCAAAGGCGCCTACCAGCGCCTCATTCAGTTCCTCTACCCTATGCTCCAGCTCCAAACGACACTGCGGCGCCCTCGCAGTGCCGGTACGATTTAGAGCGCAGCTCAAATTGGTAACAAATTCCTCCCAATTCGTACGTCTGGGGTTTCTCCACTCTGCACCCCCATCGCCAAACCCCTCCAGACTGAATGTAATAATTCGATGATCTGAAAGGGAAGGCTCATCCGAGACTTCCCAGCTCCCGACAAACTGCCCGATGCTAGGACTACCAAAGGTAATATCCAGAACCTCCTGCCTAGCCCTAGTTACGAACGTAGGTGACGCCCCGACGTTAAAAATATCTAGGTTATATTGGAGGATAAACTCTAAAAGGTACTCACCTCTTCTGTTGTTACTTCTGCTCCCCCACACTCTGTTGTGGGCGTTCGCATCGCATCCAATGAGGAAAGGCAGCTTCCGCTCCCGGCAGTATTCTACCAACCTCTGAACCTCCGCCGGCGGTACATCCCTGTCCCCAGCGAAGTAACTGGATGCTATCACAACGGCGCGGTTGTTACCTCCATAATTCAAGTGGGCCAAAATGGATACCAGATCCCGCGTCGTAAATTCTGAAAAACATGTGTAATTAATATTATTTCTGATCAGGATGCAGGCCCTAGGATTTTCACTTTTAGCATCCCATACTACCTTACTGTACTTACCTGACAGTCCACAAATCCGTCCTTTGACTGTCCACGGCTCCTGAATCAGCACCAGGCTAAGTAGCCTTTTGGCGAACAACCTCGCAATGGTGGCCGATGCCCCCTTTGCATGGTGTAGGTTCGCCTGGGCTACCCCGGTACTCATTCCCGAAGGGTGCTTGCTCATGTGGGTGGGGGAGCACCCCCTCCTCCCCCAGGAGCTTCTCCTCCTCCTCGACCGAGAGGCTTGCCCGGAGGGCTGAGAGATCCATTGCTCCCATGTCTCCCAGGCTCTCCCGTCGCTGAGAATCGTACTCGAGCCCCGGGGATGAACTCTCCCTCGGCGGCTCCTCTGCTGGAGTAGAGGACAAAGGAGCTTGCTGCTCCTTATCATCCCCTCCACCCTCCAGCTTCTTCCAGCCTCTAATGGGGAGCTTCCCAAACCGAAATCGGATGGTTCCTCCTCCCCTCCTGACCGCCTCAAACGACTGATCGTCGATCGCGGCGGTCATCAAGAGGCCTCCATTCTCCTCTTTACACACGAGGATCTTCCAGATCTTCGTGTTTACTCCCACGTTCTGGGCATCCACCAAGGCCAAGACCTTCTTGATGCCCTTCTCCGCACTCCTTGGAAAGAAGGTAGTGATGGTGTGCATCTTCGGGAAATCCTCTCCCGAGCACGCCATCAACTCCACTCCCGTCCAAGTACTCAGGGTTGATACCCTGCTCTGCAGCCAGTCCGCCGTGTGCTGATCAAAGCAATCTAGCCACAGCATCCCTGGACGAAAATGTATGCCCTCAAATTGGAGCTTATGCTCCCATCCAAGGGCTATTTCCTCCACAATAGCATCCTCCAGTGCTGATAACTCCTCAGCACTGAGTATCACATCCGGGAAACCTCGAGGCATCACCCCAACCCTCACCGCCTGTACTGCACCAGCATAGCTGGTGCCAGGCCGGCAAAGGCTTGGGTTGGCCCCCGAGGAAGTCCCGGGATGTGTACTACCAGAAGGTACCACCCTTCTTCTTTTAATGTCTTTCCTTTCGGGAGGTGTTATATATCTCTCCCGCTTACCATGAGCACGCTGAGGTGGGCTACTGCTCACCCGCTGTGCTCTGTGCTTCTCAGCCTCCGCTCTTGCTTCCTGGGGGGTCATGCCCCCAGCAAGCGCGCGGAGATACCATCGAACGCCTGCACCACTGAGGCCTCTCCTCAGAGGGTCATCTATCGCCCCCGGTTGCCCTGGGGGCGGTGGCGGTAACGTCCTCTTCCTCCCGCTCCTTTTCCGACCCGGTGCCTCCTCTTTCCCTGCCGCACCAGAAGGATGAGCGGGAGCCTCCCCGCCACCGCTAGTAATAGGCCTACTGCCAGCTTCACCCCCACCAGGAGCTTGCTCCTTGGATACCTGAGGTTCCATTGTTGCAATCGCGGTATCCACCCGCTTACTTACTTGAACCTGCTCAGCTTGACGAGAAGTACTCGCCTCGCTGATGCGAGGCATGCCCCGCATGCCCATTCCACTGGGAGCGCGCTCCTTTGTGGCTTGGGCCGCAGGTTGTAAAGTGGCGGTAGCTACCCGCCTAGTTTCAAATTTAGATTTTTTAGTTTTCTTCATGGATCATTCCCACGTACAGCTAGGGTTTCTCATCGGTCGACTGCACCAGAGCCCCGCATGACACAGCAAGGCCATTTATTACTCCCTGATGCGGCCCGGTTTCAGGAAGGCACCGTTATACTACAGCCTGTATTACCCCCTGGCTGCAAACCTACATGGGCACGGTACGCATAACACCCTGTTTTAGGGGGGGGTGTGTCTCTGAAGCTGCCCCTGGGGGCACCACCTCAGATGACCAGCGGGTACACCCAAGTTCCGCCGGGGACTTTTATCGACGTCCAGGTCTAGAGCCGCCGAGTTTGGTTTTAAACGGAGCCACCTCGAGAAGGGTGCAGTATAACTTAATACTGCGCTCGGACGGTCTTGACGAATAGAAGGTGAAGCCTTCTATTCACCCTGGAGCTTCCCACATTAAAAAAGAGAAGACTCCTTGGCCCCTAATGAAACTTTAGTGTTCACGGTCTAAAATTCGGCCATCGGGGGGGGGGGGCAATAATACCTGTGGCTACTGCAGAATTTGATAACGTCGGCATTAACAAAGGGAATCTGACCGAGTCGGAGGAGCAAATTATCTTGAATTTTCTGGGATCTACTGCCTTTGAAAACTCGGTTTTGCTAAAATTCTAGTAGTTTCAATTAAATGTTCTATTTATTGAATTTGTGTATGTTTCTTTCTTCTTCTTGTTTCCACTTTCTCTTCTGCTTCTTACTGTAATGCAGCAAATGGTGCCATCTAGGAGAGGAAGTAGGAACCTCAAGTTCTCTTAGTGGCCGCTAGGAAGCGCTGGCGACGCTCTCTATTCTTTCTGGAAGGATTGAGAAGATTCTCCACCAAAATGTAGAGATGGTGGGGGATAAGTATCAAAGTACCAACGTAGTAATCTTGGCAGGTAAAGAATTGATGATTATATATTATGTGTATTGATGGTATACGATGATTAATGAAAATCGTTGGAACCATTTTCAAGTAAATCACGAAAAACTAAAAAAAACTTTTCAGTAAATCTCGCACTTCCGGTTGATGTATTTTGTCAGAAATCTTCGTGCCTGATGCCGTGGTAGTGCCTAAATGGTACACCAACTTTGAGCTTCCAATGAGCTTTTATTTCGACATATTATGTTAAAAAACACATCACACACACACACACACACACACAGAGTTATTCACACACCAGATAATACATACAGACCATTGGTTAAAACAATTTTTATTCGTATTTAGGGGACCCCAAAAACAAGTATTTCCGGTGAAAACTCAATTTCGAAAATCTGGCAAGATCGCATTACTTCCTCTTACTCCTAGTAAAAGAAAGTTATAAATGAGGAACTTCATACAATACCTTCAATAAAAAGTCAAACAAATAATAATAATAATCAGTTCTGAATATTATAGGTTTAAAGTTTACATTTCTGACGAGGAGCGTCAACAAAGTTTTGATGACGTCAAAAAGTTATTGCTTTGCACTGGAAAAGTATACTATGATCTATATGAATATAGAAAATTCAATGATCCCAAAAAAGAAATTGCCATTAGTCGTTTGGAACAAATAAGCCCTTTTCCCTACGTTGAGTTAGAAAATGATATTTCGCGCTATAAAAATGCAACCATACACTGGGTACAAGAAGAGCATAAAAATCAAGGATGGTGGGCATATGTTAGACCTCGAATATATACGGCTATGAAAGGAATAGCAAAAAAAGAATGTAATTATATAGGTAGGCTATTTTCACCTTACCATGCTACAAATGATTACAATGAACATTTGAGAGAGAAGGAAGCATTCTTGAAAGAAGCAATGAAATTATAATTTGGAGGAGGGGGTCTTGATTATTTCCCTTCAATAAATTATTTGATTGTTTATTTGTGGTTTTAGTTTCTATATTAGTTGACTATTTTAGTTTCTATATTAATTGATACATTTATGATATCAGATATAAATTAAATTATAAGAAATTAACAGTTTATAAAGGCACCAAACTTGTAAGAGAGTCAACACCCGCGGCAGGTTGGGGACTGAGTCTAAATCTGCTCCAAGTCCAACATATTGTAAGAGGCGACTAAAGGACAGTATACTACTTGCATGGATAGGGTTGGTTATCCAAAGGCTAGGAAAAGGTAACTCGAAATCAAACCAAGGGTGGGCAAGCCTCTTTAGCCGTAGCGAAGCTTGCCTAGGAAGAGATTGTCCCAAAATTAATGTCCTTAGTTTCGCAGAGGTTGGAGGTTTAGCGCGGGGCCAACCCCACCGCCTTTTAAAAAAATCTTCTGGCTACGAATATTTTAATAGAATTAATACCGGACTGCTTCAAAGGTTATCAACCTCGGCACGGATTAAGGACGATTGGTAATTGGAATGTGCGAAGTTTCTAAAATATGGCATAGATATTGAGGCTATACACATGAAATAAGGTGGAAAAAAAGCTGAAATAATGCAATTGTGAGATTATGTCATGTCCAATAATAGGAATTCCTCTTTTTCCTAGTTTTCAATCGAATTTTGCAATTCAGCAAAAATTCTTGCCAATAAATGAAAGAATTTGCTTCATACATTGAAAGGGAAATTCGCGAATGTTATTTTCATTAACGTGCATTCTCTGACCTGGGCACAAAAGAAGAATTTTATTCGGAATTAGTGAGAGTATTTGATGAAGTTCCAAATCAATGATATGAAAATTGTACTGAGCGACTTCAATGCAAAAATTGGTAAAGAAGCAGTATATAGGCCGGTAATTGGGTGTCATTGCAAGCATGATGTTAGAGCTGTAAGAATGATTGATTTTGTTATGGAGAAATATATGAAGGTCGTTAGTAAATAAACAGGTTCACTTGCCGGACGGATTTACTTGAAATCAGATAGACCATGTGCTTCTGGGCACAAGACACGCTACTAATGTGCAAAATGTGAGAAAACTTAGAGGGGCTGATGTGGGCTCAAACAAAAATAACTAAAACTGCCAAAGAAGAAGGAAGAGCTATATTGCCAAGATGGAAGAGACATTGCGTGATTGGAAAGAACAAGATGCTGGGGAAGGTATGATTGAAAGGAAATAGTGCAGGATTAAAAGTTCGATTCATAAGGCTGCCACTGAAGTTTTAGGGGTGCGAAAAAGACTTTAACGAAATGATTGGTATGATAGTGAAGTTGGGTAGGTTTTCAAATTGGGTAATGAGACTAGGCAGAGAATGTTATCAAGGAAAACGAGAACGAGCTTTCAGGAATATAAGGCAATAAAAACGAGGCTTATGAATTTATATCAAAGAAAGATATAATACAGGCGGAAAAGAAGAAAATGGAATGAATGCAAGAGGATTTTGATGCACGGAGAACCAGGAAGTTTTATAGAAAAGTTCGCTGCTCGAAAGTTGATTATTATCAGCCAAGCTTGAATATAATAGAGGAAAAGTCTGGAAATATTGCAGTGGGAAAAGAGTCAGCTCTGGTAAGATGGGCCGAATATTTTCTAAGAAGAGCCAATGTTAATAACATGTGAATAATAAAAAGTAATATAAATATTACAGAATAAAATTAAACTAACAGAAAGTTAACTTAATTCAATGGCACGACATGGTGGACTAATAATAGTAATCGTTTTTACTAATTGTAAAATAGTTTTATTAATAGTAATAGTTTCTTTTTCATCTCCCTCCTTATTTACCTCAGTAGATAATAATATTAAATATATTACGGAATGAGAGGAAGTAAAAATAAAGTGATAAAAAATTAACATTACATATATGTTTATGGTTATTACAAAATATGAAATATTGTTGTCACTCATTTAATATAAATGCCCTGAGTTTAAGCGAACCTGTAGTGTAATAATACAAGTTATTCGCCTGGATGATATCTTTTATTATTAATGAGTTTTCTATATTTTGCCTATTGCCTGAATTCTTATCAATATACTGTTTTAAATATTGATTTCTGTAAGGCTGATACATTGGGCATTCCAAAAGGAAGTGGATCAAGTTTTCGGGAAGTTGCAAATTACAAATGGTGCAATTTTCGCTAGACTCAAATCTATAGGAAGAACTATTCCAATATAATCTAAAATATTTTGCGCTTGCAATTCTAAACTGGCTTACCAGTCTCCTTTTTTTCAAATTGTTCAGAAAATAGAAGTACGGCTCACTGAAACTGAAGCTAGTTATTTATTGTTCTGTAGAAAGGGTTGTAATGCGAATTTAAAATAGCGTTGGAATCAGAGGAAATGTGGTGATTGTTAAGAGTCTCTAAGATATTGTTGCAAAGTTGTGAAGTTAGTGTTCGATTATTGTTCAGTTTGAGATGTAATCAGATCCCGGCCAGTAATCACTAATTTTTCTTTTAATTGTGTGTACCAGTTATAAGACAGACTATTATTTCTTTCCTTATCTAATAATACCATCCTTTCATAACAAACTTTCGGTAATCTGGAGGTCGACATATCGAGTAGTTTGTTTAACCAATTCAACATTCTTTTAACTATAGCTACTTCAATATGACTTACCTCCAGTTCCGATCTAATAAAGTGGTTGGGTGTATTTCTAGGCCAGTGGAATAAATTTTTAAAAAATCTGTTTTTAGCGGTTTCTAATTTATTAGTGTGTAGACGTGCCCAGATTTCAGATGCGTAGAGGAATGTAGATTCTTCCATGGAATTAAAAACAGTTTTCTCCGTTAATCAGGATTGAAATTTAGCACGATACAATATACCTCTGACAGCCGCAGCTAACATACCTTTTCTAATCACATTATTGGTGTTCTGTATAAATTTACTGTGTAATGTTTTGGTGTGATGTGTATTTGTAGTAGCACGAGCGGTGTTGTAACAAAAAAGGGCTTGTGATGTTGAGATAAGGATAGAAGTATTAAGAAATAATCAAGAGATCTCACGGCCTTTAAAATAGCTCTATTATCTAAGAGAAATTAAGTTACTTTAGATTATCACAACAACAAGCTTATAAATTAACTGGAATAAACTGTAATGTTATAACTCAACTCAGAAGCGTCCTCCTTGAATTCTAGAACAAGTCTGTCTTTAAAATAATCTTCTCTTTTGGATTTGCTTATTGCTGCTGAGCAAGTAAATATTCTACAGCAGCGTCGATGCCCATGTCTTGTCCATTAATCTTATACATTTTGTCAATGAACGAATTACTTGGGGAAAGATTATATTTTTCAAGACGTCTACGTAGCTGGATTAAATTGCCGCCAACAGAAAGGTTATTATCGCGTAATGTCTTTACAATTTAGGATCTATTAAGTACACTCATAAATTCAAAATTCACAAGGGATTGGGGTACAGTGGTGCGATTACAAAAATTTAAAAATGAAATTCAATAGAAAATTCAATTATGGGAAATATTTAAGATATTTCCGCTGAGAAATTAATTAAAAAACAATCAAATTATCTGATGGATAATTTGTTTAATTATGAAATTGAAAATTGTACGTACTTTTAATTTGTGGATTCTGGTTGAAAATATCCCAAACAGATGGCACCAATGTAATGTTTTGGTGTGATGTGTATTTGTAGTAGCACGAGCAGTGTTGTAACAAAAAAGGGCTTGTGATGTTGAGATAAGGATAGAAGTATTAAGAAATAATCTAAGAGATCCAAGAAGTACCAAGAGATCTCACTGCCTTTAAAATAGCTCTATTATCTAAGAGAAATTAAGTTACTTTAGATTACCACAACAACAAGCTTATAAATTAACTGGAATAAACTGTAATGTTATAACTCAACTCAGAAGCGTCCTCCTTGAATTCTAGAACAAGTCTGTCTTTGAAATAATCTTCTCTTTTGTCCGTTTAGTGTCTCCCCTGTGAGAAGAAGGGGGCAGTACAATGGCATAAAGGTTAATTAACTCTTCCATAACTGTTCTCTTATACCTGCGTGTACCTTTTTTGCGAGCGAGCTTGCATTTTTTCTTAATTTTGATTTCTTTTATAATTTAATATATTTATATGTTTCTTGCATCCATCACAACTGAATGATGTGAATAAAACACCTAAATTGCTGTACTTGCTGACAATTGCGATTTTATTATTTTTTTAAATTAAATGTTTCATGCGCTTATATTTTCTTCCCCGCCGAAATACAATGGCATTAGTTTTCTCATTGTTCACCTATAGCCCGTTAATATCGCAATATTGTTCTAGCAGTTTTAATTTATACTGGATATCTGCATAAGAATTCGATAAGATAACTAAATCATCTGCGAATAATAATAAATTGAATTCTATGTTGTGATTAACACTTACTCCTCTGCAATTATTTTGTTAAAAAAAATTTACTAAATCTGATGTATATAATGAAAAAAGTACCGGTGAAATTGAGTCGCCCTGCAATAAACCTTTAGTTAATTCCATTTCGCGATTATTTATAATTATTTTAACTTGGAGTAGGCGTTTTTTAATATACTAACTATTTTGGAGCTTATACCAATACTGTAAACTTCTGAAATAATTTATTGTGGTTTACCATATCAAATGCGCGTTTGAAATCAACGAATACTGCGATTAAGCTATCTGCCTTCAGCCTGAGATTAATATTAATTAGTGAGCTTAGTATGAAGATATTGTCGGTGCATCCTCTGGCTTCTGAACCCATTTTGTTTTTCCGGCAGTATGTTTTTATTCTCCGTCCATTGTGCTAATCTATCAGTTAGAGTAGAGGTGAATAGCTTAGCCAGAGTATTTATCAAAGCTATTCCTCTGTAGTTCATAGGGTCGCTTGTGTCACCTTTCTTATACACAAAATGCATGTTTATCTTAGCCCAATCGTCCGGAAAGAAACCGCAGTGGAATACAGTATTAAATAAATTTAGAACATAGTGCTCCCAATTTGCCGGCATAATTTTATGTATCCCATACGGTATTCCATCCGTTCCTGGGGCCTTACCTTTTTTACATTTAACTAGGGCACTTTGTAGTTTCTAAAGAAATGTCCAGGTCAAGTTCCGGTACAGATAGTACTCTACAATATTCATTGCAAGCCAGCCTAGGAGCATACATATTACTATAAGAATCAATAATCTTTGTTAATGGGATAGCTTCTTGTTTTTTGAATTACTCTTTACCCTTCTAATAGCTTCCCAGAAAACTTTACTATTTCTTACATTAACTAACTTCTCTAAATACTGAATATAATAATTTTTTTTAGCCAGTTTAATGCAATGTCTGTATTCTTTCTTTTTTAGGGCATATTGTTGTACTGTTATTATTAAATCAAAGTTATTTTGCTTACATATTTTTAAACTGCTTTTCACTTGTTTTGCAGCATTTTTACAATCGTTATTGTACCACAGGTTTTTAAAATTTTGTATCTTATTGGCTTCAGTGTTAAAGTTAATCGTTTTAGTTAAACCGGAATCCTTCGCAATCAATTTAATTTGTTCAATGATATTATTGTACAGACTGTTAGGGCATGGAGAATTAAAGTATATTCCTTCTGATCGATTTAATTTTTCCAAGAAACTTATTATTATTTCTTCATTCCAGTTAAAAATTAATTTACTAGCTACGTTATTAATTACCATGTCTTCATTACTATTTTCTTTTCTTAAAAACCCATTTAGTTTAACGGAACATGGTAAGTGACAGGAATTTTCTGTAACTGATAGAATTTCGAAACTTGCTACCGTTCCGGCTAAAGGTAAATTTGCCCACACTGCATCAACCGTACTTGCCTCATTTTTTTGTATAGCATGAAAAAGGCCAGGTCTATCTCCATTAGTTCGCTCATTTAATACAATATAACCATATTCTTCCAACAGTTCAACCAATTTCCTGCCCCTGATATTTACTACCTGATCTACAGATTCTCTAGTTCCGGTTAAATCAGTGCCTAAAAATAACTCTTCATCAGTTTGGTTCAATTCTCAACGCCAATTCTCGCGTTCCAACCCTCCCCCTCCCAGTATTACTTTATCTATGTTATTACAATTCATTAAATTTAACAACACATCCTCCAACAAAGATATCATTGTCACAGCTTGGTTTCAAATACACACTACCAATTATCAGTGAACCTATTTCTAAATGAATACTTAATATCAACCACAGATTGGTATTACTAATTACGCTTATTTTACTATTGCAGCATTTTTTAACAAAAATCAACATGCCTCCACTTGCTCTTCCTTTCTGCTTGTTTTTCTCAGCTAGTGTTAAAAAATATTCATAGTGTGATAGCCATTTTGGAATGTTGAGCACATTAGAATAATAAAAGGTTTCTTCATGGATTAACAGGAAGGATTACTTCATGTTTTAACAACAATACTTTATATTGATATTATTAACTATCTTTGACTTCTAATTGCCTCCAACTGCCAATATGTTGGTGGAAAAAAACAGTTGTGAAACAGGCCTAAAGTTGTGTTTTTTACTTTATTATTTTATTTTCTTGTAAGTAGATTTATTTAGATATCGTTTCTTTTTCCTATTATTTTAATGATGTGTAACTGATATTTATTTTTTTTTCTGTTTCTTGTTTGTGCTTTATTTTAATTTTCTCTTAGCTTACTTCTATAATTTTAAAAGCTAATTAGACATTAATTCGATAAATTCAGAGCATCTTTCTCACCATAGCTTCTTTGGATAGTCTGAAGCCTTTTTTTTTTGTGTTAGACCAACCTTATCATTCGATAGACAGGACACATGATACATAGTTCTAAAACTGGTTTTTATGTTTTGTATTAATATTTCCATTTTTTAGGAACAAACTTCGTCATACTTCTGGCCATAGAAATTGATTAACAGCTTTCAGTAAATCTTTTCTGTAATACACCTTATTTTTACATTTTGAATAGATATACTTCTGTTTGCCCTATAGCCATCCATACTGATTCTTATGAAACAGGCCTATATATTTTTTATTTATTTTAATGGTTATGTCTGTTTTTACATCAACCGATTTTTCTACTTCAAATAACTCCCTTCTGCTAAGAACGTCATAAATTATATTGAGCATCTATTAGATGCTCCATGTTTCGTTTTCTTAAACCTGTACAACAATATGAGTGAACAAAATGTCTTCATTTATGTTTGAATTGTTTCGGATCGAAATACTCAGGGATTAATTGCTTTTCTACTAATAAATGCAATTATTATGGAAAATGACATCATCATACTTTGTGCATTTTCTTTTGCATAATACTAACGGATAATTCCAAAATCTAGGAGGAAATGAGCTGTAAGAGGCTCCCAGGAAGAGAAAATCTAAGGGCAGCACTGCGGGCCCCGGGTGCCTACCTTTGCTACCACTGAGCCAATTCCTGTTCTTGGCGATACTTATCATGGAATGTAAACATTCCATTGTTACAGAAGTTCTAATACGTATTAATTCCTGGAGCAGTTCAGTTTGCGGAAGGCCCTGTGGTGCATCTTGTTAAACGCTCAGGAATGCTTCCCTTGTGCTGGATATTGTGGGTTTTAAGATTAATCTTAGACTTAAGATTAATAAGCGAGGCCTCTCCACAGTGTTCCAGGCTGAAGTTTATGCAATAAAGATCTGTGCTGAGGAGAACCTGCGTATGGACTCTAGAAATAGAGAGATATGCATCTTCTCGGACAGCCAGGCTGCACTGAATGCTCTTCGGGCGTTCAGAATCACCTCCCCTTTGGTCAGGGAGTGTAGAGACTCCCTGGAGGCATTATCCCGGCACAACAAAGTACGGCTATTATGGGGGCCGGGGCTTAATGGGATCATGGGAAATGAAATAGCCGACCAACTGGCCAGGGAAGGAGCTAATACTCCCTTTCTTGGGCCAGAACCTGCTCTAGAGGTGGCCAAAAATATGGTGAGAGCGGCTCTGAGACACTGGACTCGGAGGGAACATAACCGATACTGGAGGCTGAGTACTGGGGCTAAGCATGGCAAAATGGTCATGCCAGGGCTGTGTGAAAGAAGGACCAGATACATGCTGGGTCTAAGCAGGTATCAGATTTCTCTGATAACGGGCCTGTTTACTGGGCATGGCAGGTTCAAAAAACATCTACACAAGGTGGGGTTGGTAGATGTAAAGCCCTTGTGCAGACTGTGTCAGGAGGAGGAGGAGACGGCCTCTCACCTGTTGTTTGATTGCGTTGCAATCGGCAGACTGAGGTACGACATCTTCGGCACGTTGAGACCGGAGGAAATCGTGCTCCAGGAGGGACTGGCGGGGAAGGTTTTGGACCTCATGAAGAGGGGGGCTTCCACTACTAGGTTTGGGGGGTTCGACAATAAGCCTCAATGGGAGGCTGCAGTGCCTGGATCATGTACCCCCCCTGCATCATTCTAATTCTAATTCTAAGATTAATAAAATTACTTAATACTAAGTAACTGTGTTCTAAATTAGAGAATCTGCAGTTTAAGATTGCAATCCGAGGCATTTGTAAATAAATTATTTAATTATTTATTGCCATACGTACATGATATAGATGGAAATGAAATAAAATCTCGCCAGTAGAAACTATTTCAGCTAAATAGCGACCAGTTATTTAATTAATAGGAATATAATTTAATAGTAATGTGAACTATCACCATATGGTTAAGAGACAAATAACTGATAACAATAGCTCATAAAATTATATCAACATACCATATATTCACAAATAGATTCTGATTTTTTGAATAATTTATTTTTGTTTCAGGAACACAAGTTAACTGACAGAGAAGACATCTCCCTTATAGAATATCTGCATATAAGGTAATGAAAATCTGTTTTAAAACATTGTTATAATTGTTATATTTATATGCATTAATTTCGTGTTATTTTTATCTGTATTATATTAATTAATTTTAAACGTTTTGGAAAACCTACAGTTATTGTTGGTGTAAATCCATCCAGTTACTCTCTTACAAGAAAGTTGGGTGCCTAGAATATCCCCGGAAATACTAATGAAATCTAGGCAGCTCTCTATTGTGAACTGCATAATTTCCTATTCTGGCGTGTATAAAACAATATGTACACCGGAGATCTCTCTGTGCGATTCATCTGTGTTTTATTTTGAGCAAATTTTATTTGCAGATTTATTTAATGCACGTTTCTTCAACTGGGGACTAGTAATTCCGAAGCCGCGAGCTTCATGACGGAGCCACTTTCAGCTTTGCTAGGCCTGATTAAGAGAGCAAAGCTGAAGGATGTGCTATAAACTCAGGGGATCCACAATAGACCTCTCAATGAAGGTTGCAGTGGAATGAGGAGGCGTGGCCCTCCCCAATCTGATGTAATCTAATCTAGGTGTGAGAGAAGCGAAAATAATCATGACATTGCAAACTGCGACAGTACAGAAAATAAATGCGTAAACTTAGGGAGTTCTGGCTATTGTTCTAATGTTAATGTGTGTCCACAGAATAAAAAAGAAAAAACATTAAAACAAATAATGGGTGAGAACAATATAACGAATATGGACGGCAGAAAATTTAGATAATTCACTTCTCTTGCCGGAAAAGAGGCTCCAAAGTTGGATGATCTCAAGCAGTTCCCTTTGTTAAATAAAAGCTCTGTGAACCGCAATCGGCCTTTTGCATCTATCATCAGGACCCGCTCTTCGGGCGGGAAACCCGGACATTTGTCCGGACGCCAAAATTTAGGGGTGCCATTTTTGGGTGTAAGAGTGAGAAAAATATTTTTGTGTTAAATGCTCGAATTTCACTATCGATGTTTTCGTTAGCTAAAAATTCACAGTGCGTAGCGAATTTATATTGTTTATGTTTAAAAGCTAAAAATATTTACACTATTATTGAAAAATTAACGCAGAATTTGTAAAGGACGATGCTTGAACTTGTTTGAACAAGCATGCACTTCTCTGAACAGAATAGCATTAGCACTCGAACAGAGTGCTGCTGCAGCTTGTGTTTGAACATGCATAGATTTGCTTAAAAAAAATATATGCACTGCTGGTCAAAAGTTTGGGACCATCTAGAATAAAAATGTATTATATTTATTTTTGTTACTTTAATGATTTGTTATGAATGAAATAAAATGTCAGTAATTCGTAAATGTTATATAATCTGTATACAATAATATAAGCGATAACAAAATTCATTACGAAGTGAGTCTTTCCCAAAAATAAATTTCGACTAAACGGCTTTTTTATCAAAGTGACCACCTCTCCACTTAATTACTTCTCTTATTATTCTAGGGATTCTCACAATCAATTTATTGATTGTTTCGAATTCAGTTTTACTCCATACACTGTACAGTATCTGCCACAGAGCACCTGGAGAATTCGGACACTTGAGACGAACTTTTCTATCTAGCTCATCCCATAAAAGATAATTGGGCTCAATTGGGGATTGTGAGGTGCATATTGGCACATATTTTTTCATCCTCTTTTTTCTCTAAGGTGTTGTCTACATAATTTGGAAATATGTTTAGGGTCATTGTCCTCTTACATAATGAATTTTTCCCCAATCAATCGCTGACCGCCGGGTATGGCGTGATTTTCTGAAATGCATTTATAATTTTTTTTTTCCTTATCCCAAATTTATCTTTTTTATACGGACGAGATCACCTATTCCATAGCCTTAAAAACATCCCCAAACAATGACCAAGCTCCCTCCATGCATAATAACTGTGGGTATAATGCATTGTGGATGTAGTTTTTCTGACGCTGATCGACTTACGAAAACCCTTCTACCACCAAACACTTCAAACTTGGACTTATCAGACCAGAGCACGTTTCTCCAACTTTTCACTGTGAAATCTTTGTAATTCAAAGCCCACTCTGAACGTTTCTTCTTGTTTGCACCCTTTAATAATGGTTTCAGCGTTTCAACTCTTCCTATTAAGTTAGCTTGACGAAATCGCCTTTGAACAGTTAACACAGAAACTGGCCTCAAACATGTTTTAATAACGTCCCTCTGATTTACAAAGTCGTGTGTTTCTTTTACTACATAAAATAATGAACTTATCCTCATATGTGGTTGCTGATTTTGGTCTTCCGGAACGGTGTAAATCTTCATAATCACCATATTTTTTAAACCGTTAGATAGCACGGTGAACACCATTCTTGAAATTTTAAATTCAGCCGTTATTTTTCCTTCTGATTTCCCTATTTTATGTAAAGTTCAAATGGCACTTCTGGTAGCAACATTCGGTTCTTTAACTTTGCCCATTTTGTATTAATTCAAAAGAAGAAAAATCACCGCTATCACCAGAACTAATCAACGTTGCAATAATTAATAATTACTAGAAAAAAAAGATATACTCGTAAACCGTGAAGCTCAAGGAGTGAACTAATCCCAATTAAATAAAATAGAATAAAAAGTAAGTAAATAATGATTTGTTGACAAACAATACCAAGTCCTAATCTATAAACATAATCTATAATTTGAAAGAAATTATTCTCTGTGAATGACTAACAAATCCAAGCAGTAAATTGTTTCTCAAAGGGCAAAGTGTATATTACGTATGTTAATGAAATGTATATTTTAAAAGGTGCCATTTAAATAGGGGTGGTATTATGCATAAATTCTACAAAGTTTTATCTAAATAATGATATCTAAAACAATAGTTTCTACTTTGTCTTACTGCTGTAAGAGGAAGCATTACTATCGTGTCAAATTTTCGATATCGAGTTTTCACTGGAAACTAATATTTGTGGTCCCCTTAGACCGTAAAACTGGTTTCTAGAAAATAGTATATATAGTCTGTGTGACCAGCATAACTAAGAAATGGAATATCTTTTCATATTACTTATTTTTTTTGTATAAAAGTTGAAAAATGCTGACATTGGGATTTGCACAAAATGCATTTATAAATGTAATATAGTAGTAATTATATTCCACTATAAATATAATAAACACAATGTTGTGAATTCTCTTTTATTATTTTCACTTACACATCTCATACCATATGTTACAATCATATGAAGTTACTTACTACTGCAATCAATATACAGACACTACATCTCTTTTTTCCTTCAAAGAAACAAAACATTTTGGTTTACTAATCTAGCTTAAAACTTTAATCTGAACGAAATTAACAAAATCAACTCATTAAAACTATAATAAAATTTCAAATAAATCATGCCATAATAAAATCTTTAAATTTTTCTGGCGGTCTAATTATTCTTTTAGGTCTTCCTACTTCCTTATCCTCTTCTCCATGTGGAACTCTCATAACGTCTGGAAGACTATTGTCATAAATGTTGCCTTCATTTTGAATTATTTTTGGTTCTTCTTCATCACACCCCCTAGCAAGTTGTTTAAAAAATGAACTATTGCGTATGAGTCGCTGTCCATCAGGGGATTCAACTGTGACAACAGGACCACTCTTTTCCACCACTTTGTATGGACTGGCATGGAATGTCGACTGCATCTTATTTGTGGTAAAATCTCTTTTCCTTAACACTTCATCCCCAATCTTCAAATTATTTGGTGTTGCTCGTCTTCTTGCATCACTATACAGTTTTCCTTTAAATTTCTGAAATTGATCCTGGTCTTTAACCTCTTCTTTAGGTTTTAGTTCTCTATTTAGAAAAGAAGGGATTTTCTCCTTAATTTTCCTACTGAAGAACAATTCAGCTGGAGAGACTCCACTGGTGGAATGTGGAGTAACACGATATTGGAACAAATATCTTTGTAATTCTTTCTTCCAGTCAGACTTATTCTGCTGGGCAATTTTGAGAATTTTATTGATACTCCTGTTACATCTCTCGACCTGTCCATTCGCTTGTGGCCAATAAGGCGGCACATAGAAAAGTTTGATATCGTGAAAATCACAAAACTGTTTAAAATCTTCACTAGTTAGTTGCGATCCATTATCCAAAGTTATAGAATCCGGAAATCCATATCTGTAAAAAATAGGTTCCAACTTTCCAATAACCTTATCTGTACTGATAGATGACATGACTTCTATTTCAAGACATCTACTGTAATAATCTGTAATTACCAAGAGATAGTTACCGTTAATCAAAGGTCCTTTGAAATCAATTGCTATTTGCTCCCACGGCCCTTCAGGTAGCTCCCGTCTCTTCATCGGATCTGGTTTCAAGTTTGTGCTGACAATCTGACAATCAAAGCATGTGGCTACCTTTTTTTCCACTTGAGTGTCCATTTTTGGCCACCACACTTTTAAACGTAACCTCCTTTTCATGGCAGTCATACCAGGATGTCCTTCATGAGCTAACTCTAAAATCCTTTCCCTTAATGTCCTAGGGACAACGATTTTACTACCTCGCAAAATTATTCCATTATATTCAGTGAGCTCCTCCTGTATGCATTCATATTCTCGAAGATCTTGCGGCCACTTTCTCGACATTAGACATTGCTTTACACAGTCAATTTCTTGGTCCTTATTTGATTCATCCATCATTTCTTTTAAAGATATGGCTTTTGGCATCGCTGCAGACATAATGCTATACAAATATAAATTTGTGTCCTTCTGAAATGTGTTGGCATCCTCTCTGACTGGACAAAGTCGTGACAACGGGTCAGCGAGATTGCTCTTTCCTGGAATATACTTTACAATGAAATTATATGATTGAAGTCTTGGATTCGTGCACATGGTTTAGATGTTGGTCCAAAAATTACTTGTAACGGTTTATGATCAGATAATAATATAAATGACCTCCCATAAAGATATGAGTGAAAACGTTCCACTGCCCACACAAGAGCTAAGGCTTCTTTTTCTGTTTGGGAATAACGCTTTTCTTGCTCGCTCAAACTTTTGCTAGCATAACACACCACTTCCTTACCGTTTGGTCCTTTTTGTAGAAGAACTGCTCCTAACCCAACAGGGCTGGCATCTGCCATCACTTCCAAGTCATAATTTGGGTTATAATATGCCAACGTCTTAGAAGTAGCTAACATATCCTTCAGTTTTTTGAACGCAGATTGCTGTTCTTGTCCAAAAACAAATTTCGTATTTCCTTTAAGTAAACGTCTTAATGGTTCTGTTAGGGTTCCTAAATTTGGAATATATCGTCCAACAAATGTTACTAACCCCAAAAAACTTTTTAGCTCACTTGTCGAAGTAGGTTCTCTGAAGTTCCGTGCAGCCTCAATCTTATCATCTGTAGGCTGGATACCATTTTTCGAAAGTTTATGGCCTAAGAATACTATTTCCGTTTGATTAAATTTGCATTTATTTTTATTTAATTGAAATCCTTTCTCTTCAAGAACAGTTAGGACCTTTTTCACTCGGTTTTGTAACATTTCTCTATTAGACCCATATACACAAATGTCATCCAATAAAATACAAACTCCCTCACAGTCCTTTAATGTCTGTTCCATAGTTTTTTGGAATCTTTCCGGTGCACAACTTAATCCAAAAGGAAATCTTTTAAACCTGAATAAACCTTTTGATGTCTGAACGGTCGTAATTGGTCTACTTTGCGGTTCTAACTCCAACTAATGGTAAGCAGATCTCAAATCCAAAAGAGTATATATACTGCTTCCCGCAAGTTGTGGCAGAAAATCATCAATCGTGGGTATAGGGTGTTTTTCAATTAGAATAGCTTGGTTTACCCTTCTGAAATCGACACACAACCGTATGTCTCCATTAGGCTTGGCTACCGGAACAAGTTGGGAACACCAAGGTGAATACTCTTTTACCGGCTCAATAATGTCCATCGCAAGAAGCTCATCAAGTTTCTCTTCCACTTGTCTGCGAATAGAAGCTGGCACTCTCCTATACGGTTGCTGAATGGGTGTTGCATCTGGTTTTATGGGTATTGTAATTTTAATATCCTTTACTTTATTCAACGGAATCACTTCTTTTCTAACGCTATTTACTCCTGCATTTAATCCAACTTTTAAAACGCCTACCTTTTTTGCAACTCGCCGTCCTAATAATGGAATTCCTTTTTCTTTTACAATATAGACTCGTTCTTCTGCATACTTGTCCCCAATTTCGATATTTACCTGACAGGAACCCAAAACAGTCAAGGGGTGAGACTGTCCATATGGGAAAAGGCGATGTTCCGATTTACTGGGATTTTTATACTTAATGCCCATTTTCTTTAAATCCGCCCAAGTCCCTTTGTCCACTATACTAGCTCCTGCACCAGAATCTATTAACATTCTGAGGGAAACTCCTCCTATTTTACAAAGAATTATGGGTTCATCATTTAAGGAAGACTGAATATGAAACAGAGATGATGAATCTGAATCCGTTGCATCTACTTGAACCTGTCGGACACTTTTTCTCTTCTCACTAGTCCCCTTCCTTTGGCTGTGACATGCTGAAGAAAAATGTCCTAGTTTGCCACAACTGTTACATTTCTTATTTTGAGCTGGACATTTAGGGTCCGTGCGTAAATGTCCTGTAAACCCACATCTGTAACATTTTGGAGGGCTTGGTTTTGACTGATTTCCTTGTTTAGGGTTACTCCCCTTTTTATTTTTAAAATTCACCCTGTTACACGTAACCTCAAGTCTCTCAGTTCCGTCCAATACTTTTGCCTGTATCGACACTGCTTCAAATGTCTTCGACATTTGTTCAATGTCACATAACGTAATATCTGACTTTTGCAAAAACCCTCGCCTTAATTCATTTGAAAAACATGATGAAATGACCTGATCTCTTATTTGCGTGTCACACATATCCCCCGAAATCACAATTTTTTGCTTGGGATCGTAACCTACTAATAAAATGATTCATTAGTTCCCCTTTCTCTTGTTTCAAATTATGAAACAAATGTCGTTCATAGGGAACATTTACTTTCGGCTTAAAATGTTCATCTAACGCCAACTCATACTCTAAATTATGTCTCTTATTTTTATCCTCAACAGTTGCTTTGTCGCTAAGAGGCGGTGCAGTGATTTTTTCTGGGGGGAAAACTAAAATAAATATCTTGTATTGCCATACCTGTACAATGTAGCAATATTGCTTTTTTCCTTACCGGATCTTCTATACCATTAGCTTCTAGAAAAATCTGGAAAGCTCTTTTCCATCTTATCCATTGATTTGCTACATCTGCTTTTTCAATATCTAATATTGGCAGACCAGTATTGTTAAGATCCATTTCACCAAATTTAATCAAAACAGTTGACGAGCAAAAATACGATCATCCACGTATACCAGTTATTTTAAAGTTAATCCTCGTCGCCAATGTAATATAGTAGTAATTATATTCCACTATAAATATAATAAACACAATGTTGTGAATTCTCTTTTATTATTTTCACTTACACATCTCATACCATATGTTACAATCATATGAAGTTACTTACTACTGCAATCAATAACAGACACTACAATAAAAAATAATCGAAAAGAAATGCCCTTAAAAATCACTTTTTATGAAATTCATTTCTATTGCATACCATGTAGTTGGTTGTTGCTATTTTAGTGCACTGTAAATGTTCCAGACATTCTACTGTGTCTCACTTCGTAACCATAGCTGACACTCTAACTCACAATTTTAATATAAATAACATACCGGTATGGTATTGATTAACATAGAGAAGGCCTTTGATTGTGTTTGGACAAGGGTCTTATAAGTTAAAAAGTATTAAAATTCCATCGTACCTTGTATATCTATTTGATAGCTACCTATCAAATAGGAAGTTTGTGGTGCCACACAATAATGTTTATTCTGATTTTTTTAAATGAGAGGTTTCCTATCCCTCATCCTATACTGTCCCCTATCCTATTCAGATGTTTCTCTTAACCAAATTCTTCACTGAGCTGCATTTTCAATCGAACCTTTCCGTCGTATCATCTTCCATCAAAATATATGGCTTTATCACTATTTTAATCCCGAATACTAATCCAGTTTTTATTATTCTCTATTACTTCATAACTCACTATTTTTTTTTTAAGCTCAGTTGCATTGTCAAAACTTTGTGAAGATTCCATTTTAAAGCCGTAAACACGAATACTTATTTTCTCTCACGAGCAGCAAAATAAATTAAAAACTAAAATAACACAGAAATTACTAAATAATATAATTTTTGTTGGTATACAATATAGATAGATAGATTTAATACAGAAGAGTGAGAAAGTATGACAGAGATTGCAGCTGAGCTCACATAGCGAATCGAGCACCAACTTTTGAAATAACTCCACTTTGAACATTGTTATTTTATTTGGTCCCCTATAAAGATTAGAGAAATGAAGTGGTAGTTCCAGATGAAGGATTTTTAAATCTTTGTAAACTATTTCCTACTGGTATATTGGAATGAATTCCTAAAGAAATATAAATTTGATTTTTCAGTGACTATTTTGTTCTTATTAATGCTGCACACACCCAATTGATTCTCTCTAAAAGCCCCTTCGTCACACTCAAAAACCATCTATTTTGGTAAAAATATGATTTCGAAAAACTGACATGATAGCTTATTCGAGTTTAATAACAACAATAAGATTTATGCATCTTCAAAAACAAAAAAATATCTAAGCACAATACAACATTCGGTGTCATATTGTTCTAAGATATTTTACAAATTTATAATTTGTTTTTTCATCACATGGCTTATATCTATTTTTTAGAAAAGTAAAATGTTTAAGACAATTATGTTTTTTATAATAAGAAGATCAATTAGAACCACTATTAATAAAAAAGGATCGAATTTATTAGAAGAAATGAAAACACTTTACAAACAAGATCCCTCACAAATTCCAGCAATATGGCAGGATTTCTTTAGGTTAAATCCTAAAATTTTTGGTAAAAAGCATGAACCTGAAGATTTAGAAATATCTCAAGCTGAAGTATGTTCAATGATCTAATTCTCTAGGGAATTAATGGTATTTTTATTCAGCTTTAACAGTATTTCGTTAAATAGATAGCGATACTTTATTCATACAGCAGAGAATGTTCTTTGTCTGTAAGTTGAGATCTTTTTCATTAAGAGAAATTCAGGACGGGGGGCAAACATTTATTCAACAGGGATAAAATATTTTTCGTGTTTGATTTAAAATTTTGTTTAGAAATTTTATAAAAATAAATTTGTTCTGGAAGGAATTGTGTGCAATAAGCTCTTTTTGGGAGATGGATAACTGGAAGTCAATCGGTTGATGCTTTATTGCAGAATATTTACATACCTCATTTGTAGTCATTGCCAAAATTCATTCCCCAGCGTCCTTGTGAGCGCCTAGATAAAATATTAACAACCTATAATAATTATTTAATAAAAGAAAAATGTTGTAGGCCATACATGAACTTTATGTTACTGACCAAATGCAAATGCATCGGATAATTAGTTTGTATCAAATAAGAGGTCATTTAATGGCTGCTATTGATCCCCTACATATTAAAAGAAAACCATTCAGAAAAAACAATACTAGACTTCCAGAAGAAATTAAAACATCTGCAAGACAAATGCCATTAGATAAAGATAAGCTGATATTTTTGCCAGCAAATACATTCATTGGCAGTAAGTTTTAAACATATTTTTAGTAAAAAAAATTATTGATCCTATTGTAACAGTAATTTTAAGGACTTTTAAAATGCATCTTCAAGAAGATAAAGATTTACTTGATTGTAGTTATTGGAAAGTGCTAATGCCTAGTGGCCATAAATGGCAAAAAGAAAATTCCAAGCCCCAATTACTAATTTGTCTTATAGATATCTACAAATCATTTATTCCCAAAAACAATATACCTGAATTAGGCTTTATTAGACTGGTAATTTAGCCTCCATTCAAATTAACATAAATATAAAATAGCGACTTATTGATGAGAAATGAAAAGTTACAAAAATATTAATAAAATATTTCTAAGAAAAACATAAATAAAATTTATAACTGGTCAATTTGTATAGTGGATAATCAAATAGAATTCTGGGAACAAAATAGGTAATGAACCTCGCAAAGAAGCAGACTTTGTATTTTCAGGGAATTCATGTACCGTTATTTGAATGAAAGAAATGAATTTTTGGCGAGTCTTGATCCATTGTTACATGCCAGAATTATAATATTAGGACCCCAAAACCATATACGATGGTGACCCTACAACAGTAAGTAGTATGTCCTTTGCTATCGTGTGATACAGAGACAAGTAACTAATGTTCTAATAATGATATAATATAAGGTGCCTCTTAGTCCTCAAAAGTTTCGAAAATCCTCTTCTACTAACCATGTTCTTACCAAAAGATTCTATGATACAGGTATTTTTCTCCCAAAATATGTTTAAGTGTTTCTAATCAATTGTGTTACTCTCTATTCTTTTAGCCAGTGACTCGAATGGGTGTCTTACACCTATGAAGCCGACTGTCTTAACAAAATCAAATTGTCCGGCAGCAGACGTTGGCAAAATATAAATTGATAGATAATATCTTTATTTACACAACAAAATAATCTACAAAACATTCAAAAATTAACTTAATCTTTTTCTTCTTTTTTCTAATAAAAACCAATTTGGGCATAAACAAGCTAAATCTGGCATGGTAATATGCCTGCCAGGAATTCCTTTTATCATTTCCCAGTTTACTTGTTGATTTATTTTTTCCAGAGTTCGGGACCTGCAATTTTTCGTTTTAGTAGATTTTTTCAACTGTATCTATATTTATTTATACATTTATAAATTACATTTATTTATTTGTTAGGCGGGGGTGGTTTAAGCTTAATAATTAAATTCTTTTACTAAAAAACCCTATACTGCTACGCTTCCCAATAGTAATTATAAAGTAGTTTCCAGTTCTTTCCATTGAGCTACTGAGGTACTCTATTACTTGATTTATATTTAAAGTTCTAGTTAGGAATTACTTGGCCCTATAGGGGGCCAATCTAGGACATACTGCCAAGAAGTGAACTCCATTCTCCTACTCATTAGGTTACATAATGGACACAACTGTATTCTATTATGTATGTACCTTTTACAATTAAGATGTACATTAGATGAAGATTAGGAGTTCACCTCTACACTTCATGATTGCAATCATGCAATTTTTGTCAAATGCAATTTTTACAATAATGTAAAAATTTGAGAGAGACCGCATCAGTGGTTTGGTATAAATCAAAGTCCGTGTTGCAATAAGCTTCTTCTTGGTAGATGTCTGTTGTTTACTATATCAATTGGCAAGAATTAGAGTGGATATTTGCAAATAAACACGAACAAAAACATGCGATCTAACTTTGTCCTCAAGCTTTCGTTTAGGTAATTGGGGGGGGGGGGGGGTATGAAATTTGTATTGGACAAGGAGTTCGAAATTTTTCTCCCTATGCCTTATTGCGAAAGTTGCAGCCTTTATTGTGCTGGAGAAACTGTAAATTCATCTTTGTTTTTCTTTTTCCTTAGAAGGAAGAAAATTATCTTCGGCAAGCTTTGCAACGGCTACAAGCATTGGCTAATAATTAACGATTTGAATAAAGCCAAACAGATGTCCGCATAAATAAATCATAAAAGAGCTCCTGGAGGAGATGGACAGCTCGGATATGTGCATAGGATATGCAAAGATATTTGACCGTACATACTTATAGAGTATACTCATTGTGTCAAATATAACAAACCGGAAAAATGTGTACTTGAGGAACATCTTCTACTACTAGGCATGGAATATAGTTGGAGGACACTAAAGTCTTTGCCCGGGTAAACAATTATTACGAAGAGTCGTAAGAGGGGCAATCGAATTGAGAAAGAAGAAGCTGCAAAACAGAGGTGAAGGTCTCCATCTTATAGAACACGACCATAAAGATGTCCTTTCTTACAATCCTTACATCTGTTCAGATAAGAGAGAGAGAGAGAGAAAAGGAAAACAAAAATGGCTTTCCAAAATAAGCTTGCAACTTTGGCAACAAGGGAAGATTTAGAAATGTCATCCAACAGCCTCCCACATGTTTAGGAGGGAAAGTAAGTTTCTCTAATAAACATTATCTACAGCAATTCCCATGCATAAATGGAGGAGGAAATTAAGCACCGTCAATTGCTTTGTTTGACAATCATCCACTCGGTTGCTTGCCAATATGAATCTAGTAATTAAGCCAGCATCTACACTGAAGAAATCGATTGCAATATGGGCGAAACGTTGTTTACGCCAAGCCACGACGCGGTCTCAGTCCAAGACCTAGCAGTGTTTTATATGACAGTGCCCAAAGAAATATGTAAGATCATATTTATACCACAATAAAATTAATATGTACAATACCAAAACATTAACACTACAATATTACAAATATAACATTTTTTTAAGGCCAAGATCAAGAAATATTACCAATTAGAGAAATTATCAGAAGATTAAATGATGCTTATTGCAATTCAATTGGAGTAGAATATATGTACAATTCTTCAATTGATGTATGCCAGTGGATTAGGAAAAAATTTGAGGATCCTTATCTCGTACAAAGAATTCAATCTCCGGCAGTAAAAAAAATGATTTTGGAAAAACTAATTAGAATGTCTCGCCTACAAGAATTTATGCAAAAGAATTTTACAATAAAAAAAGAAGTATTGGTAGAGGGTTGTGAAATGTTGATTCCTGCACTGCAAATGTTGGTAGATTTTGCATCAGCACAAGGTGCACAAACATTTGTATTAGGTAATTAATTAAATTTATCAATTTCCAATGATACAACTTTTAAAAAGTTATTTTTATGGTTATTGTATGATAGTTTAGAAAAGAAGCCCAGTTATTAAGTTTTATCTATAATTCAATGCAAAATGCTCACATAAACAGTTGTTAGTGGTGTATCACAAGTTAAACTGAAAATTTGAAAAAAGTATTTTTTTTGTGACCGAACTTCAACAACCATTTTACAATGTTGGATCCGGAATGTTCATCCATTGTAGTATGCTTCTTTTTGTTAGTTCAGATCGATTTCAGATTTTCAACAATCATCAAGTAAGGTTTTATTAAGTTCGTATAGGGAGTTGATTACAATTTTTTCGGGAACTTGGCTCCTTGCGGATGTAAAAGCAGCCTAACATCCGAACAGCATTACATCTACACTGACACCTCGAACATTCACACATTATACATACGACAAGCAGCGGTATTAGATGTGAGCAACTACTTAGGTTTAGCGTATATCCACATGCGAACTCTAGGCACCACACTCACGTACACACACACACTCACACTCACTAATAGCCACTTACTTATTGAATATTTTACAATCGACTACATTCTCCAGTAATAATAATAATAAGTTTATTAAAAAAAGTAATTGTACATTAAAAAAATACGTATACATTCTCCACTAGTATTCAACACTAATACCTAAAGGAGCTACAATAAATCGGAGCCCTAAGACCAGCTATCGGTTCTGCATGTGAGGCCATTAAGAATTGGCTCACAAGAAAGTGTACTCTTTATTGAAGAAGGTTGCAGGACAGAGCTACACCAAGTTATTCCTGGAGTATCCAGTGAGCTCCTACACATTGTATCTCATTCCTTATTAAGTTGCCTTCAATACTTATAGGTGGTGAGGATTCAAAGCGTGGAGGAAAACAAAATTGAATCAATCGAGTTACTCGCTACCAAGGCCAGACTAGGGTGGGAGGTTACATATATATATATATGTAGCCGAGCTAGCCCTACGAGGGAATTTCTACATCAAGTTACTACGAATCAGCAACCGACTACTACCCTTCTCATCACTCAGTCTAAATATCTCGCTACCTAATTTCTATTATAATTTCTATTATAGTCATGGCAGTTTTGTGTCTCTTTTTTATTATACATTGTTCAGCATTTATTCTAGCTTATCTCTCAAAAACCCTCTCTCTCTCTCTCTCTCTAATTTTCTCTCCTTCTAAAACCCATTATACTTACAGTGGCGAGAAGACAAATGTTGGTCAGGAAAATGTTACCAATAAAAGTTCTCGATCTTTATTACAATACGAAATTGGTTGTAACAATAACATGGAATATCTGAATTTGGCATGCTCAATACTTGTTGAAGTAATTAAATTGCCTTGCATATATTGTTGCATTTTTATATTGAGCAAGTGACCGATTTTGACCATAAACTAAGCAGGTATCCTGACAAAACATAAACTAATATCAAGTTTGAACTCTCTGAGATTTTCTAATGTTGATTTATGCTGGCCACATACATAGATACAGACAAACACTCACATACACACAAATTTCTAAAAAGAAACTTTTTCTTACTTAAGCGACCAGCCCTAAAATAGAATTTAGCTAATTTTGGGTGCTACGGCAGCTGAGTGGTTAGAGTCGAGGATCGCTAACTTGAGGTGTAATATGGTATTGGGTTCGAGTCCCAGTCTTGGCCATCGATTTTATTTGATGTAGTACTATGGGTAATATATAGTAAATTCCCGTGAGGGCAAAGTCGGTGTTGACCCAGCTTCGTGATTTTTAAGTAGGAAGCTAGTTAGTAGCGCCCTAGGTAGCGAAGACCTGAACTAAATGGCGTGGGAACTGCGGCTTGCTTACCACACGCCCCCCTATTCAAATCGCCATCTGGCAAGCCTTCTTCCTTCATGGGTTGGTGCGCAATAGGGGAAAAATATTAGTAAAGCATTGAATATGTGGATGGGTCCGCAATGCTGGATAATATTTGGGACTTTATCCGTCGTACCATGCTTATTTTGATAACCTTGTTATCTCCTTATAACCTCCTCCATATAATCAACAGGTACGATGCGTGAGAGAAACACCTCACGTGTGCATCCAGCGCTCTTTTCGCCTGCTTTGTTTCGACTTCGCGAGTGTATTTACTCTCCTAGCGTCATCCGCTGTAAGCATATTTCTCTTACTGAGAGTTGATTTGATTTACTAGCCTATTCAAGAAGAATACTCATCTAATTTCATCGCCTTTCTGGCTTCAAGACTTTCTTCAGCGTCATCCATTGACATCTTACTGCACTTCCTCATCACTCACACGTACAACATTCACCTAACACACACCTAAGGAACTTTCACACGCCTCATTTACACCAGCCACTCATTTACGTCATTTCACCGCAGCCAGGCACTAACGCGGTTGCTTTCGCTTACACCACCTTCGAGGTGAGCTCAGCTTTATATAACGATAATTGTTTCTGTCGCGATAATGTTTCTTCTCTTCCCTTATCATTTACAAATAATATTATTACCTTTGATTTAGTATATTTTTATATCTTATATTTTCATACTTGCGTTGGTTGGTACATTACCGCTTCGGGGTACGCTCAAGAGCGTACACATACTTTAAAACAAGCCATAGCAGTAAAGAATTCAATTCGCGCGTTCATAGAAGATAATGTAAATATCAGAAATATTTTCCGTGATAGCCTGCTTCTTTTTGTGGTCATCGACCGGTTTCAGGCGTTCGCCTATCAGCAGGAGGTTTTTGTTAAAACAGTGTGTAAGATAGACTTGCACAGAACAAATTTAATTGATACACTGGTTTTAAAGTATTTTTGTTAGGATCTAACTGGGTTAAGAGAGGGGATTCGTTGATACCTGAGTGGGTAAACATGTTGTTTTTCGCTTTTTAAAAGGCACATTGTTCAATATACTGATGATAGGCGAACGCCCGAAACCGGTCGATGACCACAAAAGGAAGCAGGCTATCACTTTCCAAGTGAACCAATCACAAAAACTAATGTAAATTAAATTATTATTACAGGTATGAATACAAGTCGAGGACGCCTTAGCGTAATGGCCAATGTATTTCGAAAACCTTTGAACCAAATATTTGTTCCATTTGATAAAGACGGATTACCTGAGGATGCGAAATATCATTTTGGCAGCTATGTAAAAAAGGTTTCCACCACTCAAGCCCTGCCAACAGAATTCTCTGTGATTGCAAATACACCAGAATACGCTGAGTGTGTGGAACTAATTGTTACTGGTAGAACTAAAGCAGAGCAAGTCTTTTCAGGAGAAGAGGCTAAAGTAAGTAAAAAAAAAATTCTGATTTGAAACACTCACACAACTTTCTTTTACTGCAGTTAATAAAATCGCTATATTTTCTTTAAACTATTTTTACGTCTGAAAACATTGCTGTGCTTCAGAAAATAATAGAGCCGGCACAATACATACAATTCTGCAGCAACATCTTGATAAAAGAAACCGATTGTCGCTAGATTCCTCACTTGCTAAAGACATTTCAAAGTTCTGAACTTCCAGCTGTGCCACTCTTAGATTTTTTCCTCCTTACAGCCCACTGTGTGATGGACAGTGTTGTTGGTAACGAAAGAACACTTTCTGGAGGCCGGCAATGTACTAAGAAAGCTCCAGGCGCCAATGTTCATAGATGTTGACGCCCCTTAAATAAAAAAAAAGGTCTGAATTAGTGCAAATTATTGAAGAAAATTTTGAATGATGGCAAAAATTATATTATATCGCCTTACCAATCTTCACCATATTGCCTCTTCAGATAATGCCAGACACAATTCTTTTCTGGCTGCAGTGGGGTTAAAATTTACGAACATTCCCCTTACTAATCTGATTTAGCCATGTCTTTATTTAGCTTGGATCTTCTTCAAGCAAAAACAATTTTTGAGGGTACGTTCCAATGGAATGCTTCATGTTATGGAAAAATAAGTCTTAACAAGAGCATTAAAGCGTGTGGCGTTGTCATGGAGCCCTTATTTCTATATATATCTCACAAATATATATGTATATACACTCAACTTTCTTAACATCCTCAAGAAAAATTTTGTCAAATGCACAAAACTGCTTGAAAATGCGTCTATACGAATTAGCAATATTGATGCACGACGGCTCAGCCCCTTTGGCTCCCTCGGCGATTACTTCACCGGTGTGTACGTTCTGATGGCCTGCCAAAAAAAAGAAAATTAAGATTAAATAAAACACATTATTATTATTATTATTATTAACCTTTATTTGATAAGTATAATAAATATAATATATACAAAAGTAGTGTAAAACACAAAAGGTGAACAGCAGGGCAAATGCCGTCTGCTGGAGTTGCTGCTTATAGAAATTAATTCAGTTAAATAAATTACTTAGAGATTTATATGAGTGATGTTAATACACTAATATAACAAAAAGAAAGGCAAAACTAAATAATAGCTTTTTGATGCTAACTGCAGATAAACTTTAGCAACACTTTATATAGCTAACAAATATAGATAACACTTTAAACAGCTTGGTCATACAGTAAATATAAATGGGGAAATGAAAAAAAAAACAAAACAAGGAAAAACAAAAGCTGAGCTTATAAAATAATCACAATTATTAAAAAGAAAAGGAAAAGTAAGAAATCACTAAAATAGTAAAATTAAAATAAATCAAACGAAAGCACTTTCATTACATTGCTGACAATAAATAAATAAAAAATAATAATAAAATTAAATGAAGTAAAATAAAGAACAAATAAATAAATTATAGACCCAAATTTGCTATCAGTTCTTTGCTAAATTATGCTATAATAAATTTGGTAAATATAAGCACTAAATAAAATTAAGAGTTGAGAAGTTTTAGTCTATAATTCCAGACCAGTTTAGTAAAGGTAATAAGAGGTCTACACTCCGAAGAAGAGAGAGAATGAACAATGTGACGACTAGTTAAGGTAGATTTCCCCAAATACCGAGATCGGAGCTCCGTCAATGACGGACACTCGACCAGGAAGTGAAAAAGATCTTCTTGGACACATCGGGAGCAAAGAGGGCACAATTTCTGGGGGTCTATATCTTGATTCCAAGGGACGCAACTCAATGGTAATAGTTCCCCTCTAAGTTTAAAAAGCCAACTCATATCATTTAATAATAACTTATTTTTTGCATTTTGACCAAAAAACAATCCGAATTGAGAGTTTACGTCCACCAATGTCCTATACAAAAGAAAGTGTTCTGTACCTCTGGCCCGCCTAAGAGACTCCTCCCGAAAACTATCTTTAATCTTTATAAGAATTTTTGACCGATATTCTTGCCATTTTTCACGGCTATTTAATGAGAAATTCACCTCAACCGAATACTTCTGAGCTAGTGCTGTCCATTGTCTAAAGCAGCCCACACCATTCCTGATAAGTTCCAAAGCTACAATGCGTGAGAGACACCAATCCGGGAGGGATACAATTTTATTGCAATAATTGAAATTTAGTCTCAAAGTATACAGGAAAAGAGGATCTACTGCGGTCTCTATATGGAGCATATACGACAGAGTGCATGAGGGCAGAGAAAAGAGCTTCTTAAGGAAGTAACTTTGAAATTTTTTGAGGTCAAAATTCTGAGATCTCCAGATTTGGGCTCCAAAACAAACTATAGCTCTCGAAACTGAATTAAATACCTGATATTTCATGCTAAGTGGGATCTCCTTCTGGGAGATAAAAGAAGACCAGGCTTTATTTATTCCCACCTTAGCCGCTGAGATTTTTTCAGTAAAGTGGCTGTTTAAGGAGAGACTGGACTTTAAAAACACCTCTAAATATTTATATTGGTTAACAATCTCAATCTTCGTGTCCTTGCAAAAGCAACGTTCTCTAGCAGCTAAACGACCTCCCTTCCTGAAAACAACTATCTTTGATTTGTTAGAGTTTACAGAGAGGCCCCATCTTCGGCAATAAATCTCGGTAATATTAATGTTTCTCTGCAGAAGTACAGGATTGTCCGAGATGAGTACAACGTCATCCGCATACATTAGAACGCTGATCTTTATATTACCAACCCTTACGCCGCCCTCCAGTTCCCTCGACAAATCATCTATAAAAATAGAGAAAAGGATACGACTGAGGAGGCAGCCCTGTCTTACTCCGGTAGTCACCCCAAAAAACTCCGTTATAACCCTCCCCACCTCGGACCGCTGACAGCGCAGAAGCGTACAAATTTTTCAGAATCCGAATAAATTTGGACGATACACCCACATTATAAAGTTTGTACATTAAAGAGGCATGGTCTACACAATCGAAAGCGGCTCTGAAGTCTATAAAATAACAGTAAAGTTTATGTCTAGGTTTTAGAAAAGTCAGATTTACCAAGTTAATTAAAATAAATAGATTATCTAAAAATAAAACACATAAACTAAGGGTAAAATGTATAGTTATAAAACTTGTTTCCAAAGAACGTTTTTTAATATTTTCAGAATATTGAATTATTAATCCTTTTTTGAACGACATCTGGACAACGCAATGGCTTACCATGGCTAAGTAACCGTCTATCCACATTATCAGTACCAACAGTCCAACATTATCAGTACTCTGTTCTTGTGACTTAATAATGGTTATCGAAACGCTATAACTATGGGGAATTGTCGTCTGAGTAGAACGTGGTAGCCTGCTTGTATTGGTATCACCTGTATCCAATTTAATGCACGGACTTCTTGTGCACGATCACCACTCATATTTTTACCGGTGAAAAAATATTAATTGAATATTTATGCAATTTAATTGTTTCTAATCGTAAATATTTCACACCCACACGATTTGCTCCTACTGTAATTTAGATAGAATCGATTTTTTAAAAGGTGAGGGACCTGGTAACGCAGGAAACTCTTCCTCAGTGAGCCCCTCAAACCTGTTACTTTTGGCGATTTCTAAAAAGGAATCTCCAACAAAAGTTGAGTCATACATTGCTTTTTCCTTAGCTTTTTTATTTTCCTCTATGTATTTTGGGCATTTCGCATCCGTTGCAAGGTGATTCCAATGGCAGTTAATGCACTCTATTTTCTCCATATTACACTGATCTGCGTGGTGCAGCCCCGTGCATTTACTGCACCTTGTCTGCCCTCTGCACTGGATGCTTGAATGTCCAAATCGGAGACAATTCATACATGGTCTCCTATGAGGTACATAAGGCTCTACTCTGAACCTCGCCCCATACGAAGTGACATGCCTCGGAAGTTTCTGACTATCGAAAGTCAGCAAACAAGTTTCAAGAGGCCTATTTTCGGTTCTTTAATATACTCTTTCTACCTTTATCACCAAAATTTTACTTCGAAGGTGCTGCAGAATTTCCTCCTCTGAAAAGGATACTTCCATCCCTCTAATGACGCCCTTCGATTAGATGCGATATTCTGGGATATAAGCCCTCAAGTTTCGCTTTTCCAAACCCGTGTGGTTAATTAAATAGCTAGCCGCTTCCGGTGTTTCTGTTGTAATTTTCATTCGGTTTTTCCCCACAGCTCTGATATCCACTATATCATTTGAATAGCTGTTGTCCTCTTTATATATCCATTTACCGTATGTGACCCGATGGATATTGCCCTCATTACCGTCCTGACCTTCTACGTGTAGAATGAAGGAACCTTTGTCCATAGGCTTATAGAAACCAGTCGAGTTCACACCACCTGTTTCCATAGATACTTCATTGCTAATTTTATGACTATCACTGTTATTAATAGTATCCTGAATATTCGCTATCCCATCCTTGCTTTTCACCACTTTCTCCGCGCGCATATTCAGACCCGTATTCTCACGAGTCAACGATCGCTTGTAGCCTTTCCCGGATTTATTATTATTATTATTATTATTATTATTATTATTATTATTATTATTATTATTAACCTCATTACTAGTGTTACTATCCTTAATATTATCTTCCGAATACTTATCTTTTATGTCAGCCGGTGGTCCTCTATCATGAGGTAGGCCTCCATTGCGCTCTTCCATCATTACTTCTGATGTGTTGTGTGTTCTGTTTTCTTTTGTTTGTTTATTTCCCCAATAATCTAAAATTTTCTTCTCTATCCGTTCTTTACCCCCCTAACAGCACAACCGTACTAAAATTATTAATTACTACTTCTCTAAACCCCACAAAATTACAATTTTTTGGGAGCCCTCTATATTATAGTATTTTAACTTGTTACCCTAGAAACTCGAATGTTTTTTAAAATAGACAAGGGCTCGGCCCCCTGATCCTGGGAAGTTTCCGATGCACGGTATTGCGTGAATGCACTTCACTTAATTGGTCAATATTAATTTTTGCTATAACTGGCATATTAAATAGTTCAAAATTGGATTGAAATGTAGACTAACGGCACCCACCTTATTTTACATAATTTTAAAGGATCAGGTGCCATAAAAGAACTTCGAGGGAGTTGAGAGAAAGCTAAAAAATCAGCTACGACGCAGCCTTTTCAAGATATTCAGGAAAATATAGGGAATTTGTAACAGATCTAAACCCACTCTTAGTTTGTCTGTTGATAATTATACAAATTATCAAGTTCGAACTTCATGGTTTTATTTTATGCTGTTAAAACACTCACACAAACTTAAAGGGGCGGAGCGGAGGCCCCCCTAGTAAGAATATATATTTCAGAAAACCCTTCACCACTCTAGCCATTCTCGAAGAAATTCTTTATTAAATGGTGCAAACCGCTTGAAAATCCGTCTGATTATTTGTATTATATTCGAATCACTAAAGCTGCCTCCTAATCCTTGGCAACTTAGGGAATCCTTGGGGCTCGCTTTTAACAAATCTTGGAAATTAAATCTGGTGTGAAAAAGCACATTATATTATTACATATAATACGTATTTAGAAATGAGAACTTTTTATATGTGTTGCACTTTGATAAATAATTTGTGTTAACATTTTTTTTTTGGCATGCACAGTCTTGCATGGCACCACACCTCTTTCTCAAGAAAATTCTGTCAAATTATGCAAGCCGCTTGAAAATCCGTCCAGCCGATTTTGTAATACTAACACAAAAACATGAAAAAAAAAGTGTTAGCAACAACAACAAAAAAGCAACAAAAAATTGCTTTTTTTATACATATACAAGGAAAAACGTTTACATGCGAAATTGCTTAACATGAAAAATCGGTTTACTAGGGGGAGCGGAGGCCCCCCTAGTAAGAATATATATTTCAGAAAACCCTTCACCACTCTAGCCATTCTCGAAGAAATTCTGTATTAAATGGTGCAAACCGCTTGAAAATCCGTCTGATTATTTGTATTATATTCGAATCACTAAAGCTGCCTCCTAATCCTTGGCAACTTAGGGAATCCTTGGGGCTCGCTTTTAACAAATCTTGGAAATTAAATCTGGTGTGAAAAAGCACATTATATTATTACATATAATACGTATTTAGAAATGAGAACTTTTTATATGTGTTGCACTTTGATAAATAATTTGTGTTAACATTTTTTTTTTGGCATGCACAGTCTTGCACTTAACATTCTCAAGAAAATTCTGTCAAATGATGTAAGCCGCTTGAAAATCCGTCCAGCCGATTTTGCAATACTAACACAAAAACGTGAAAAAAAAGTGTTAGCAACAACAAAAAATGGCTTTTTTTTATATATACACAAGGAAAAACGTTTAACACGAAAACGCTTAACATGAAAAATCAATTAACACGAAAATCATTCTGCGGTGCCGACAAAATACTATGTAATTTCATAACATTTTTTGCTTTTAACACGTAACAACAATCGTTTAACACAAAAAGTTTTCATTTCCAAGACGAACAAAATATACTTGTTTTCTGCAGTCACACTGTCTGGCAGATTTTTGGTTAGACGGAACAAATAAACAATGGCTGCCACTGTTGCTAGGTTTCCGCTTGTCTTTAAGTAAGTAATGAAAGGCACCGCCACTGTCAAAACATTTCAGTTAGTTTTCGAATTAGGTGAATTTTGTGTTAAAATCAGCGATTTTTTTTTGTAATTTTAATACATAAACTTATTCTTTTACGTCTACTATGGAAGAGAAATCGGGACGAAAACAAACCGCTATTTTTTCGTTTAACACGAAAAAATATGTCGGTCCCCTTATTTTCGTGTTAAACGTTTTTGACTGTTTGTAGAATAGATAAAATCTTAATTATAGTAAAATGTGGTTTAATTTAATCAGTTAAATTTTTTTGGATGCCTATTTAGATCTGGCCAATTGCTATACATACAGATAAGATAACTGATGGACAAGGTACACTATATGAAACGATGCGTCTTTCAAGGCAGCCTGAATATTTTACAAAAGGTGTAATACATATTATACTAACAGATCAAGTAAGTTTATACTTTAAAATAATACTTATCAAAAATTTAATAGTGGTGCTACTATCTTAGAAAGAAAGATATGTTTAGGGCGGCCATCATGTGACGTTGATGACGCTTAACAGAAAACTGTCGAGTTAAATTCAACTACAAGTACTTGTGCACTTGCTGCAGAACTGACACCTGTCTAAACACAATGTTAGCAGCCATCTCTCTTTATACACCCCATTAATATGAAAAGATTGTTTTATTTGCCATGCACTTTCACACAAACTTATAAACTGCGACATTGGTGGTTTATTATGCCCCCTTCTGGTGTCGAGCTCTTTAAGGAATCCCAAGATCTTGGAGGGTTTAAGGGAGGGTATATCCCCTCCCCCACCGGGTAACATCCTATACTACTGAACCTTTTCTTAATTGTAGTGTAGCAGTCCGTGAGGAGATGTATTACAGTTCCCCATCTCCCCACACAATCTACATGTGTTATCATCTTCTAGGTTTACCTCTTGCAAGTGTCCCATGGGTTTACAATGCCCTATGAGGAAATCTGTAAGCTTGTTTTTCTTAGACTGATCTTTCACGGATTTATATTTTTCTTAGATTGACCTTCGGTCTTTCCTGGTCATAACTTTCCAGACTTAAATTTGAATCGTAAATATTAATTTATAATTATAAATGATTATGCAATAATAATTACATGAATAAATCAACAAAACCAATATTAAAATATTGTCTTGGGAGAATGTTCCAGAGACGAGCTCTTTCCGCCATCACCTCCTCCTCAAATTCCTCCAAGAGTAATGGTCGCTGACTTCACAAAAGGGTTTAAGTCCCAGAAGAGGAGATGCCCGGTTGTCGGCCATATAATTACCTTCCACGAAAACATGTCCTGGCCAAATAGGGTAACCTTATAAGTTTACCTAAGCTTCCCAAACCATTTTAAAACTGATGACGCAAGAGCTCAATGCTTTAATGGCAGCCTAGCTAACGGATAGGATAACCATCTCTTGATTCCGATTCCCTTAGTAAGGTTAAACTGAATGCACCTTCCGATTGCGAGAATCTCCGCCTGATAGATGCTAGGAAACATGCCCGTGTTCTCCGAGCATTTGGTTGTTGGCCCAAATACTCCAGTCCCAGTCCCCTGGAGGATCTATTAAATTATGCATATTTATATAAGTTTTCTTCCTGGAAACTATGGGAACCGTGATCATATTAATTGGTATGAAGTACTCATTTTGTTTTTTGTCTCAGCCTAATTAATCATTATAATCTTCCTCTTAACAGTTAAGTACTTATTTTCTGATTTGACGATTATTCTTACAATATTTATAGAATAGTTTTGTACTAAATTATGACGTTTCCAGATTCAGGTTGGTTATGTCTTGTCAAAATTGCAATTACTACGGTTTTAATAAATCTTTGAAAACAAATTAAAATTGCGCGGCTATTTCAAGTTGCAAGTTGTATATTTATTTTATTCACTAAGGTATTTAAAATTGTTGACTATTATATTTAATCGAAAATATTTATCTTAATGAATTTTTTCAGAATGCTATACAAACATATGATGAAAATGCAGAATGCTGTTATTATGCAACTGATGTCGCCAAGTCAATAATGGCTCCTGTCTTTCATGTTAACAGCCAAGATCCAGAAGCTGTAATATACTGCATAAAAGTGGCTACCGAATATCGTCTTAAATTTGAATCGTAAATATTAATTTATAATTATAAATTATTATAGAGAAATTACATGAATAAATCAACAAAACCAATATTGAAAGCAGTCATATCCCCAACAATTAAACTTAATGTCGTTAATAACGTGATCTTTTAGACTAACCAAATAAGTTTTTTAACTTAGACTCATCTTGCAAATCCCTTCAAGGACATCGAAATTACTTAGTTTAAGACCGTGTTCTTCATGTTTTGATATAAACCGACCTTTAGAACATATAGCAATAGCGAATGATGTGTTGGATTCCGTCTCATCCAACAGCTATTTTGAAGAAGTCTATTATAACAGAGGCGAAATATTTTCTCATCCATATTATGGACTCAGATAACCGGTAGACTTGGGATTGCTTAGCACTAGTCCGTAATATATTATAAAAACCAACTAACCATGGCGGTTTCTCGGACCAACTAGGTTGGGCTTGCTAATATCGGTCTGAAGATCTCATTTTAGAACTTTGTGCTTGAATAAAGATTTGGAAGTAGAGTTTAAGCTTACCTCCTTGATTTTGTTCAGATATTCGAAAAAATTTGCAAGAAATTTGATTTCCATTCATTTCCTCGTCTTAGTCCACTTCAAATTTAATTTTAATATATTTTCTTCTATTCCCGTCCTTGGTATCTTTTATCCTGAAAATTGTATAAATAAGAGTTGCTACTTAGCGTACTTCCACCTGTGTTCTCTTTTTTGACAAAGACCTAATAATTATATTTTGGCAAGTATTCATCTTAGTTGTAGATTTTGTACTTGTTGAAAGTTTTCCGTTTTGTTATGTTGCGAATGAATTATGTCCGATCATATTGGCAATTATTTACTAATCTCTTGGTCTGCCTGATGTTCTTTTCTCAACAGCTGCATGGAAATCCTTTTTGAAGGTGGATGTTTTTGTTGAACTGCAAAAGCTTTTCAGACATTTTTCTATCAGTTCCATATCTTATTGCGCTAACCTATTTATGATTTTCTTTGACACTTCTTGCACAAACAGGAGAAAAGTTCCTGGTTTTCTCTTTGGTTTCTTCTGTTTCTTCTGCATTCTTTACAAGGAGAGGCTTCAGGTTGGTTTTATTGAAGACAATGTTTATTCTTGTAACTTTTTTTTTGAGCTTACTGAAGCTTATTTTCTTATTTGAAGAAAGTGAATAATTTGTTTTTGCTATGCTCTCATGAAACGGAGGTGTCATCAATATACCTGTACCAATAAGTCCTGTCCCTATAGGGTTTCTGAACAAGCGTGAGTGTAACAGAAGTGAACTCTCTACACGAACTTGATGAATTTGCTCTGACGATGGTTGAAAATCCGAAACCGGTCAGGAACAAAAAGAATATGCATATTACGAAGGATAAAATAGGAGATATTATTAATATACGTTAAAGACATTCAGGAAAAAGAAAAACGACAAAAATTTAAAACTCAGAACAAGATATTACATTTCTCCAATAATTTCTTATAGAAACACAATTCAATAATAATGTCAATTAAAAGAGAAACACAAAAATAATATTATTGAATGTTTATGTTTCCGCGGCCATTTTCATGAAAAATACTTGGGTTTCTGGGTAGAGACTGCGTCAGTGGTTTGCTAGAAAACGACGCTTCGCCCAAATTGCAATGAGCTTTATCAGATCATTACACCTTGAAAAGCAATAAGGCAATGAATCTTGGCAGAGATGGGGCATGGCTCCTTCCTCCGCCATCTTGACCATTATATTGATTGCGTTTTTGATCACCATGTTTACTTTAGATGGGTATGGCTAAATTTTTTCCATTGCCCTTCTGCCAAAGTTTTATCCTTCTCCTGCTCCGGAAAACTATTCAATGTTTTTCCCTGGTTTTTCACACTTTCCTTGAACAGGAGCAGCCATGTTCTGCATAGACTACAGTCCATCGTTTCTATGTAGACAGTTATGCTCTTTCTCAGTTTCACTGCCTATCTTAAGACAGTTCTATGACAATAATTGTTTACCTAGGCAAGAATCTTAGAGGCAGACCTCTCCGTGCAAGATAAATGAGCGCACATGTAAATCTGAAAAAATTTTGAGCTACTATATTTCTTGTAACCGATGAATACAAATTAAGAGGCAACTGTAATTTATTATACCAACAATAGTTAATCTAAATTTATTTATTGTTATATTTTGATTCTGATTAAGCAACAAGTGATCCAAAGATATTAATATATTATAACATTCCAGGGATGTAATTGTGGATTTAATAACTTACCGAAGATATTATTCTTCGACAGATCAAATTAGTTCATTTCTTGAACGAAAAATTGCAGAAAAAGTCCCCTTAGTGGAAACATATAGCAAAAAACTTATAGAAGAAAAGGTAAATAAATGAAATAAAATATAAACAATATTTGATTATTGTTTTATCAGGCTAAGTTATAAATATTGTGAACATGTCAAAAAGGATAGGTATTTATTTATTTATTTCTAGTGTAGGGAATTAACTTTAAATTTCTAACAGGATTTAGAGACACCGTTCTGTTTTCTGATCGGACAATAACTGGGCAAAATACCTGCTCTTGGAGATTATTTTCCATTCTTTCCAAGCATCATGCTTCCTAACTACGAAAAGATTCTTCTACCTCCATTTACCAGGAACCTATTTGCTGATTATCGCGCCTCTTCATTTTTTGGTTTTGACACAATAATTTAATACAAATTATAATAATAAACTAATCATAGACGTTTTACGAAAAAAAAAGAGAAGCAGTTATCGTTGTTGCTTCTTTTCTGTTCTTTATTCTTGCTCGGGTCCTTCCAGCAAGCTTGATTGCACTTACAGCACAAAACACTCATTTATTCTTACTAACATGATATCCCATTAATAAGGTGTAGTTTTTGTTTTGAGACGTATCCCAAGACAATTTCTAATTCGTTACCAGTAATGAGCCAAAATTGGAAATCACCAATATAAATTTTTACTTACTGCCAAAGGAATTGAACACGTTCCAAAGGCGAAAGTATGACAGAGACACACCGTAATAAGTATTTTTTAGTGTGAGGTACACTGCACTCGATCTCAAAGATCTATTGGTACTCTCGAAACTTCTCAATGCACTACTAGTAGCCTCGATTGCAGAACACACTGCCTATAACTGGGCGTGATCTGTGGTCCAAGATTTTATCATATATACATTCCGAGCAGACCTACTCGGAACCAGCCAAACCGTTCCTTTTTACTTAACTGAACTTATTACAATATTTGGCGTAATAAAGAGACCAAGATTATTTCAAATATTAATTCATATTTTTAATAATCTATTATTTATTTCTTTAATGGGTGTTTTGTACTAACTAAATTGCATCGCTAATATAATTAATTGTACAAGCCAAAATTAATTGCTAATTAGAAAATTTTTTTTTTTTTTTTAATTTTATTTATTTCTAGATCGTTACCAAATTTGATATTGTGGATCAGATTGAGAAATTCGAACATTTTTTGGAATTCAATGTAGCTAAAGCTGCTAGAAGAAGTTTTGACAAAGATGAATGGATAGATACGCCTTGGAAGAGATTTTTTGAGGTAACTTACTGACTAGAGTAGAGTGATTGTGGAATTTAACAGAAATGTAAAGAAATCGTTCTAAAAAAAAAATCGAGAGAAGTGAAAAACCAAAATGCAATTGATTAGTAAAAATTCAGATTATTAAACCGTAAATTTTGTTTAAATGGCATTTAATAGGAAACACTACAGCTGATTGCTAAAATATCAAAATTGAAAAAATAGGTTAATCGAAAGTAAGATCTTACAAAGTAGGCTTCTCATTTTTTTCCGCAACAACTCGCAACACTTTTCTTGTTGGAACTCTACCTGCACTTACATTACCTTCAGTTTAAAATGAAACATTTACTGGAAATATATCTGGGGTGGAATTCTAGACATTTCTGTTATTAGACATGTTTACTGGCATTTAAGTTTTATTGGGCATTGATAGAGGCGCTACTTGGTGGCGACATTCTAGTCCTAATACGTCAAATTTTCAAAAATGAATCCTTCACGATGAGCAAAGATTAGGTCGTCCTTAGATTATCAATGTTAAGGATGCCCAAATTGTGTGAACCAGAATCAATATCGGCTACTCCGTAGATAATCCACCATAAGAGGGACTGCAAACATCACAGCTTAGAAAGCTTTCAAATGCTCCATCTGAGAAAGCTGGTTGTCTAGAACTTAAGACCAAGGTCAGTTCTTCCTGAATTCTCCTTTCAGTGCCAAACAAGGTATCGATGAGTAAAAATTTCCAAAAGATGATTGGTTTTGGAAAAAAAATTACAAGTGGCGAAAGTCGGATATTTTTGGAAGATCCAAAAATGAATAAGCAGTACCATAATCATAGGCTAGCCAAGTTCAGTTTTGGAAAAATCAAGCTTTGCATTTGGTGGAATTTCGAAGAGGTTTGCATTTTGAGCTTGTTCCAGATGACTAAGCAGTTGACTCTGAACTGAACAGTTGGATATAATGTATGAAGACTTAAAAAACAAGTCACCCCTTTGTTATAAACCGAAATAAATCCATTCTGCAGGCCCACAGTTCGCTTTTTATTTAGGCAAATTAGAAGAGTTGGTGGGAGTAACCACCTTGTCTCACCTCACCTATAGCCTCGATGTTGCAGCATTTGATTACTGTCGTTGCTGGTATAGGGCTCATTTTTTCAAAGGACGGCATCTTGAAACCTATGAAGCTTTATGATAATCAGATTATGAGGAATTTCTCAGCTCAAAAGCAAAGGAGTGTTTTGCCAAGTCTAAATTATAGCAGATAGGCGGGTGATTGTGGTAGAAAAATGAAAGTTTATATTTTGAAGCATAAGATTCAAATAAATTCCCTTGCAAAGGAAATCCAGAACAGCTGGGAACAGGTAGACCTGCCGCTTAGAGCAGCGAGAATGCTTATTTGGTTCTCTGGAATGAAGTTGTTTCCAAAGAAACTAAAAAAAGGATCTTTTGTTCTGTAGTGGAAGTATTCAGTATTTCTTGGGTCGCCACAAAGACATTGGCTACCAATATAAGAGCAGTGGAAATGGATTACTGCAGGAGAGGGAGGAGGTGCGTTGGAAGAAGAAGAATGGAAAGGATAAGAAATGAGGATAGTAGGAGGGAAATAGAGTTAAAGCAAGCCGTCGTATAAAGAATAATTCATAAAAAGTTGATATATAGGACAGAATAGGATCCACCTTTGCAAAGGAAAAGAGGGAGACCACCGCGTTGCTGGGATGATGAGGCAGAGGAAGGGAGGGCATGTGCAGGTATGCGGAACGGTGACTGGGGGGATAAAGAATTATGGTGGAAATTGATTTGACGGCAACCGGCAAACGTCAGTATAATAAGTACGCGTTTTCAAATTTACTTTTAAATAAAACTGCTTTTTATGCTCAAAAAGTTTTGTAACAATCTAATATTAGGCAGCTCTTATGTCCTACTAATAAGAAAATTTATTGTTCCTATCCATCTATATTATGTATAATCTGTTAAGGCAATAGGCGATTAATCATAACAGTTGAGTCTAAAAAAAGTTTGTCGAAATCATATATTGTATTACATCCAATTTTTTCATGTTCTCTAGGAAAAATTGCAGTACAAAATTCCATCAACTGGAATTATTAGGTCATTTTATACTCAGTTAATGGAAAAATTGGTGAAATATCCACTTGATATCAAGGTGCATCCTAAAATAGTAGATGCAATGTCAAAGAGAATTTCGATGTTCCAACAGAATCTACTCACTTGGAATGGTGCTGAGTTTTTAGTATTTAGTTCATTGTTAGAGGTACATTTTTTTTTGCCTGCCCCTAATTTGTTTCACAATTTTAAATGTTAAAACTTCGCTAACAATTATGGAATAAGAAATTCGTAGTAAAATACTTTGGTCGATTTGGAATAAACTAAGTAAAATCCGTGTAATAATGTTACAATTATTATTAAATTAAAATTAACGAATGAGGTTATAATTTTATAGAATGTGAAAGACAACCAATATTTTTCTCACAAGTGCTGTAGAATATATTATTCAGCATCTCTAGCGGCAGTACGCGAAAACAAATCCCAAATAGCAACCGACTGCCGAAAAATTTAAAATTTTTAAGCAAAATTATCAATAAAATTTAGAGATATTAAAGATTAAAGTAATTAAATATGTGGGTCCGCAATGCTGGATAATATCTGGTATTTTATCCCACGTAGCATATATATTTCTTATATTCGAGAACGGTTTGTATCCATTACTGATACATGAACACACTCGTACCAACAAATGTCGAGTGTAACAGAAACATTGCGTGTAAGTGAACTCTCTCATGGTGAATTTGCTCTGACAAAGTATTAAATACAATAAATATGCATGCCAAGACGGATAAAATACCAGATATTAAACAAATTGTTGCTTAAAAGAATTCTACTTTTCCTGATAATTCGTTCCATTTCAACTGATAATAATTCTTCGATAATGATTTTCTTTGATAATTTTTTAGCAGCTATTTTTGAAAAATTTTATTGTCATTATTACATGAAAATGATGTAACTTCATTTTATTTTTACATTTTTTTCCTTATACTTGGCATTCGTTTTAGTTTGCGATTTAATTGTAAATATTTTAGGTAAATATATTATTATTATTCGGCTGCAAGACGTTGAATGTAAGAATTACTTCAGACAGGTGTAACTTAAAAAAAAATTAATCTTGACTTTTGAAAAACATTTCCTAAGTAGTTTAATTTCGAAAGAAATCTCATAACCCCATTTAATTTAACCTCTGATCGAAATTGTTACTTTTTGAGAAAAAGTTTCGAAAGCACTGAAACAAGCTCTATAACTTTGGACCTTTGAAGAATCTCTACCTCATTAACGGTTTTCTAGTTATTTTGAATAAGTCCTATATTATGGAAAAGAATATGTATAGAGTAAATTGGTTACTGTGACTTATTTTGATCTCTATTAATTTGTAAGGAAGGGATACATGTAAGATTGGCAGGTGATGAAATAGAAAAAGGTCCATTTAAAAACAGATATTATGAACTCAAATCCATTGAGGATAATAAATCAAGAAATCCTTTGAAATCTATTTTTAAAGATAATGCCGATTTTACTGTGACCGATACAATATCAGCAGAAGTGAGTAGTAATTTTATCAATTAACATTTCAATACAAGTAATTTCCAATTTAAGCTGCTAATAGATTCTTTAAAACGGTGTTAAATTAACTTACCACTGTATTTCTTTTCTAAAAGATTACTAGTTATGGAATAGACGATTGTGTCGTTTAAAATTCTACCTGAAGACAAAATTAAGAATCAAAAGAAAAGAGTCGACCTTCTTTAAAAAGTTAAAGTGCAAACAATTTAGTCTTGAAAGAGCAAATCTGAATAATCATAAACTTACTTCGCTTTTTAGCCGGCACATCCTGCGTATGATATTCTAGCTGCATTTACATGAATTTACGTGTATGTATTATAAAATGTTTTCAAGCGACAAATCTAAATGCCTATCAAGTTTGTGAATTAATTCTTTTATATTTGTTGTTCTGTTATTATGGGGAGACAGAAAAGGCAGTTGTATATATTTATTTAATAAAGTTTTATTTTAATGTAAAGAATAATGAACAACGCACGGTGCACTTAACAACTTGCAGAGTACTACTAGAGCATAAAACATTACTTCTTATAGTCACCGCTATCGCCACTATAGCTATAGATTCAAATTTGTTATTCTCCAAGACTCCCTCTTAATTTTTAATTTATACAATTCATGTATAAAGTGAAAGTTTACATTTATGTATTTTGATCTACGATTAACTATACCAGTTTAAATTAAACATATAACGATTTGATTATCAATATGTGGCTTTACACTTATCAAGCTGACACAATATTATATTTGAACAGTCGTTAGCAAATCCATGGTTTTATCAAATGGTTTTATTTATTAATCCTATCTAATGAAACTTCAATGCAGGAGACATATGGCACTTACATTAGTACGTTTGTGTGTTTTTTTAAATAATAGCATTTTTTCTTCCCAGGAGCCTCTATAGCTCACTGTCCTATAGTTTTCTCGTTTCAGACAACACTGTCCGGAGGCCGGCAGTGCACTGAGAAGGCTCCGGGCGCCAATGAACATAAATGTTGATGCGCCTTAAATTTAAAAAAAAAAACAAAAAACAAAATGCAGCATTCAGCTCATACATAATTCACATATGAATTATATAAATATTACAAAAAGATCAGAATATTTAACGATAATCTTGCCAATACTTAATAGCCAAATTTAATCGTTCTGCAAATATTGACAATTTTTTAATGCCAACCTACATATATTAATTATTATTAAAACCTTGATTAGCAAGCTGTACTAGGTTTCGAAACTGGTTATGCTCTTACAAACCCAAAAGCATTGGTTATCTGGCAATCTCACAAAGAAGATCGTACAAATGTAGCTCAATATATAATTGACGTATTTCTAGCAGCTGGTGAGTCCTTGTGGTTGCGTCAGTGTGGTATTATATGTCTTCTACCACATGGATTAGAAGGTAAATATGTTTTTGTTATAATAGTAATAATATATAATAGGGGCGGTATTAGCTGAGTAGAACGCACTGGTTTGGGATCCCGGATGTCCCGGTTCGAGTCCAGCAGTCCTTCCTAAGATTTTTTCACCATAGTAGCCTCTCACATTTTTCAGATAGACAATGTTGTCTGTAATGAAACAATTCCTGGCAATGCACTAACTAGGTTCATGGCATAGTGAACTATTTTGACGCGCCTTAATTTAAAAATAAAATAACAATAACAGCCATCGAGATATTCTGGTCGATCGAGATATGTTTGCAGAAGGCTTAGATGGGGCATTTACTCTGAAACAGAGAGCTAATTTTGTGATGGCTATTGAGGACCAGAAGAGAGCCTATGATTATATGTGCCGGAAGAATTAGACATGCAAGATTAATGACGTTTATGCACTTAGTCACATGATGTCGATTTGCTAAATATTGGCTGGCTGGGATTACTTGAATCGTCACAATAACGTAACGAAAATAATTACCAAAGTATAAAATTGAACTTAAAATTATTGTGTGGGTTATTGAACTAAATATTAAGAGTTGGCAATGAAGTTAGAGGTATAGTAAATAAACAATAATCCATATTGCACTATCACCAAGTCGGAAAGAGTACTTCTTTTTTCCTACGCCTCGTCTTTAAAACAAAGCAGCCGAATACATTCTTGACATCTTCGTCCATTTGTCACAGTCAGTAATAAAGGAAGGTCTTATTTCCTGTAGCTGAGGACATGTATCAAGATCAAAAATCATTGGCGCTTGCCCACACAGAGTATAAGTTGGTTTTTCTCTAACTCCTATCCGATGGAGATGTGAGTTGAGATAGTTATGTCCAATGAGAGCTTTGAAACATAATTAAAGTGGGTCGGTAGGACGCGGTTTCTTTTATCTAACAAAACTGCCCAAGTTTATTCCTATATTGGCTGCCTATTACTCTCTGCGCTTTTATACCGTTCCTTTCTGTCCAATCTTTTTGCTGTATGAAAAGAAAGGGGGCGAATTGTCTGTGCCCTTTGTGGTCCTTTTTTTTACTAACTCGTCAGTCTTTTCATTTATCGGAAATCCACAATGAGAGGGGAATCGACATTGGAGGGTAACTTCATTTCCTGAGCTTATTGTATGAGAGGGCGACTTTCGGTTAGATCCGTGCAATCTGTGAACTTATTATTGTTTAAAGCTTGAATTGCTGCCTTGGAATCTATTAAGAAATAAAATTTTTCATTTTTTACGTACGGCAGCTTTCTTAGAGTGACTTCCCCATCAAAGTTTAATGCTATTTTACCTATCGCTTCAGCTATCTCAAACTTGTTGCAGTAAACCCCCATATCTGCATGTTTACGGTTCTTCCGACAGTACCGTCGGTATAAATGTGGGTCTATGATATCTAGTGCGAATAGTTTCTGGGGCGATACTTTCAGTTCGTAATTGGATTTGCCCTCTTTGTCCACAGACTTTAGCAGGTCTGTGCGTGAATTTGCAATGCGGCTGGAAGTGTGTCCTAGCATGTTGGATACATTAGGAATTCATAGTATCCTTTTTCATTTAGTACCTCTTTCACTTTTTTAAGGTAGCTATTATGGGTGGTATATAATTCATTCCAGTAAGATAGATCCAGTCTCTTTAGCATTTCGAATGTCATGAGAGCAGCTGACTTTTTCCTATGCTCGATCCGTTTCCGTTTGTAGCTCCAGTTCAGCAATTTCCTGGAGCAAGTTATGAATAGCCCTCTTTTGAGCACGGAACACATTATTCGTGAAATTAATTTCCCCCAAAGAAGTACACCATAACTAAGCGGAGTATGAACCATATGCATACCGAATTGCTTTAAGTACAGTGCCATCCACACCTACCCTAACCTACGAACCAGAATGGGAATTAAGACTGATGTTCACCGATTGCAAGCACCCTAAAATTCTTCTGGCAAAATTCCAAATTCTTTTCCAATTTTTTGTCTCTTTGTCAGTTTGTGTTTTATTTCACAAAATCAGATTCAATATTGTTTAAACTAAAAATCTATTTTCGAATCACCTGACTTTCTCTTACCGCTGTTATTAGAATTGTAATTGACTTAAATGTTCTTAAAACTTGGAATTTTTATAAAACTTGTAAATTTATATTATAATGGAAGGGCAATATAGTTACTGGTTATTGTGCCATAATGTGTAACAAAGATTTTTTTTTAACCTTGAATTATTCTGTAACAATTGTTTACAGGTGAAGGAGAGGAATGTTCAAGTGCCCGTCCTCAGAGATACTTACAGATGTGTAGTGATGATGAACTAAAGCCTGAAAAAAATATGGGAGTTCAATTAAATCGTTGTAATTGGATTGTAGCATATGTATCGACGCCAGCTAATTATTTTCATATAATTAGGAGGCAAGTTAAATTAAACTTTAGGAAACCTTTAATCTTGTTTTCTTCAAAACAGGTGTTCAATAGCGCTATGACGTCTTTGCTTGATGAAGTTATTGGTAATACTAGGTAAGTTATCAAATCAATTTTATTGCCATTACTTTCTCTTACTTCCTCTGTAAGAGGAAGGATTATGATCATAACCGCCGCATATTTATGTTACTATTTAGTTTTATTTGAATTTAACAAAGAATTTTAAATTTTACAAACATCTACTGTTACCAAAGTAAGATTACTTTGGTTCTCGATCCTTGTTTGTGTTTAGCCTTAAATGTATTCTATAAAATACTTCGAATTATACATTAATATAAATTTTCATATCGTTTCTAGCAAACATTGTTGCCCCATTTATGTAAGAATACATATTTCGATTACTATATCAAATACTGAACAGATTTTTTCATTATTAACTTTTATATATATTCGGCGAATTATGTTTTAAACTTGAAGAAATTCGGCTAACCGAAACTACGATTTTATAGAATAGATATTTAATTTTTTTGAAATTTTCTCAAAAAAAAGTAACAACGATTTTCTTTAAACTTAGAATACATACATAAAAGCGTGTCATCACATTTATTTGAAGCATTTTTCTGAAAAAATAATTTCATTTAGGTTTGTCAGTTAGTTTAAATTTAAATTTGCTCCACCATAAAGCCGCTCAGATATACAACTAAAATTCCCGCCTTTATTTTTATGACCAGCGCAACTAAACATTGCAATGTTGTAATTTGAAAGAAGATTTCTTGATTGAATTTTATTGATTAGAGTAAGAAAAAGTCGTGTGAAATGTCAGCCCAGATTTTTTTCATTTTTTTTTTTTAAATTTCTTTCTAACTATATTCAGCTCTTACCGTATTTGACACGGTCAGGCTTGAGAGAGTGTTCTGTCTGTGGGTGCTCGTAGGATTCACCCAGAAGTCTCTTTCTATCTGGGTTCCAAAGTCTAATTAAACGGACGGTACTGGAAAGAGAGAACTCTTAACTTATTGGTGCCACCATATACATCCATGCGGGTCGCGGTAGCGTAGGGTAAACCCACAGAATTTATCTACCGTATTTTTGATAGATAACGTGCGCATTATCTAGTCTGTACAAAGAAGTGTAAATTTATTTAACTTGTATGAGAGGTCAACCAAATATAACAACAAAATAGAAGTCTTAATTTTAATAATAATGTTTAATGGGTTTCAGAAGGAGAGAAAATGGGTTTTATAGATAAATAGAATTTTATAGATAGATAAATAAATGGGTTGTATGGGTGAACAATGTATAAACGAAAAATAGTACAAACTTCTTGGACTTTACACTAAAATTTATAAAATAGTAGTGAGAGGTAAAGAGAAAGTTTGATGACGCGTTGTGATTGCTGTATGAACTCTGCTGCAAGATTGTCTGGTAGACTCTCTCCTATGGCTGATACAGCTGTATTTAAACAGTTTCTCCCACTCTAGTCTGACCTAAACTAGTGAGTGAGACTGCCTCTCTCCCTCTCTCTGCTTTGGATCCCTCTCTTCGGATCCTATTACAATTTTTATTGAACATTAAACTATTCAAATCCGAAAAATTCTTCATTAGATTCCTCATTATTTAAATAATCAGTTGTGTTCAAAATTAAATTTTGGTTTTTCTTGCAACATTCATTTTTGGAAGATAGACATCATGTGCATAAATAATCATTGTCAACGGACATCATTGCATTGCCCCTGGTACTTAATGAAAAACTATTTGTTAACACAGTGCAGCTATATTAACCCTCAGCTTTCTACAATCACATAATTATATTTTTTATATGACATCCATTTCATCTGTTCTGTTTTGTTCATCATTCATCGCAAACTTTCTGCGCGGTGCCATACACAAACGTTTGAAAAATTAATGCTCATTCCAACTACTAAATAATTAAGAATTTTCTTAATTAAATCATTCTATTTGTAGCGATTAATGAATATTTCACCATAGTAACAAATTATTTAAGAAGATATTCTGACAAAAAATACTGGGTAAAGGCATATTATATTCGCAACAAAGTAAGCCTTACAATTTCCATATTTCATCCATATTGGCACCATAATGTAGTGTGAAAAATGATTGTACATGCTTAACTTATAAATAAAAGTTAAGTAATGCCTACTTATTTCAGGCGGGCTTAACGTCCAACTACCAAATTAGGTGTCGTGGACGGGGGCGGAAGCACCTACTTTACTATTAACATTTTTTAAACAAATATAAAATTTAGCAGTTATACGCTGGACTCGAACTAGGGACCTCCCACTTACAAGTCCATGCTCATAACCACTACACCAACACCCGCCCCAACTTATAAATATGTCGTAATATTAGTTAAAATCTGTTACAACAATAAACTCCATATGGTACGATATATATATGTTGGTGTAGTGGTTATGGTTTATATATATATATAAATCCATTCAAATACTTTCTTACCAAAAAAATACTTTGGACAAATACTGCATAAAAATTGCTTTTGTGAATTTTTTTTGCTATTAGATAAAATGAGAAACTACAAGTCAAAATTGGTTTCGTTTTGTGATAAAAAAACAAGAAATAATTGAATGTGATAAAAATTCTTTTATTGCAAACACAAATCTATCCGATTGGGTCTCTCTGTATGCCTTGAGCTGGCCCTGATGCTATTCATCTAGTCTTCCCAATTGGCCTGCAAATTGTCTTTGAATGGTTTATTTACAGCAATATCAAGGAATTGGAGTATTTTTACTTTCTCCTACTCCTGGTAAGAGGAAGTATTGTAATTGTGTCAAATTTGCGATATCGAGTTTTTACCCCCTGAGTCCAAAAAAGTGGTTTTTAGCAAATGGTCTGTGTGTGTGTCTTTCTCTCGCACTCTGTGTATGTGTGTGTGTGTGTGTGTGTGTGTGTGTGTGTGTATGTATAAATGTATGTAAAATTCCTATACCGGAAGTACACTTTTACTAGTTTTTTTTTTCACTTTTTTGCGATTTTCTCAAAAATGGCTCCGACGATTTTCTTCAAACTTAGTACATCAACTACACTTACAAAGCTACAGCTTTTATTTGTAACATTTCTCCGAGAAAATTCATTTAAGGTCACTCACTTTTGGTGAAGGGGTGTGGTTAGGTTTTTTGGGAAGTGCTATTTCAGTTTCTTAGACACTTCTGTCATCTAAATACTGTTAATTAGAATTGAATTTGTTGTTGAAATTTTGATTTTGAAAAAAAATCGGATGACCGGAAGTGCGTTTACTTTACCACTTTACTAAATGATTTTTTTTTTTCACTTTTTCGCGATATTCTCAAAAATGGCTCAGACGATTTTCTTAAAACTACGTATGTACAATATACATACAAAGATCTACAACTTTTATTATAACATATCCCTGCAAAAAATCATTTAAGAGCACTTTTGGGGGAGGGGTGGGATTATGTTTTTCTCTAAAGTGCTATCACAGTTGATTATATAATTCTATCAACCAAATAAAATTAATTAGAAATAAATATTTTGCAAAAATTCCTAGCTTCAAGAAAACTACTAAACCTTGGAAGGGCGCTTTAACTGGACAGTTTTTCAGTTATCGATCAATTTCATTAAATTTGGTACGCAAACTATAAAATTTGTCTGTTACAATTTTCAAAACTGGAGTATGTGAGAAGTGGTAAAATCAATATTGTACTGATGAGGAATTCTAGAAAAAAAGCATAACGCTACAGAAAAATCAATTCAGGGAAAATATGTCAAATAAAAGTGATAGGTATTTTATTTTAAAGATAAAAAGAATTGCAGGATTTTGCCCGAAATCTTCGTTCCCCGATGCGGTTGTACTCCCTAAATAGAAACCAAGTTTGAGCTTCCAACAAGTTTCTTTTTTTGAGATATTCACTTAACACACACATATAGACCATTCGTTAAAAATTTGTTTCGTAATCAGGGACCACCCCCCCCCCAAAAAAAAAAACATATACCTCCTTACTAGGAGTAAGAGAAAGTAATAAATGAGATAGTTCATAATAATAACATCAATCCTTTGTTTCCATAAAAAAAAAAATAAAAAATAAATAATAATCAGGTCTAATTATTTATAGGTTTCAAGTTTACATTCCTGAGAAAGAGCGTCAAAGTTCTGATGAAGTCAGAAAGTTATTGCTTTGCACTGGAAAAGTATACTATGATCTATATGAATATAGAAAATTCAATGATCCCAAAGAAGAAATTGCCATTAGTCGTTTGGAACAAATAAGCCCTTTTCCTTATATTGAGTTAGAATATGATATTATGCGTTATAAAAATGCAACCATACACTGGGTACAAGAAGAGCATAAAAATCAAGGATGGTGGGCATATGTTAGACCTCGAATCCATGCGGCTATGAAAGGAATAGCAAAAAAAGAATGTAATTATATAGGAAGACCATTTTCACCTTATCATGCTACAAACGATTACCGTATACATATGAGAGAGAAGGAAATATTCTTAAAAGAAGCAATGCAATTATAATTTTTTTTTTTTTGGTGTTTTTATTTTAATCTGTATATTAATTGAGAAAAATTATATATTGAAAGTATATTAATTGACATAAGAAATTAACAGTTTATATAGGACCAAGCTTGCATGAGATGAACAGTTATTCGAAAATCATTGAAATAAATAAAACGTAAACAGTCACAATCATTTCTATATTTTCCTATTGTTGTAGTGCGAAAGAAGATTATGTACAATCAGGTCATACTTTCATATTGGAGTTGTCATGTTTCTACATAAAATTTTATGTAAATACAGGCTTTTGAAGTTCTGTGAATGCCGCAACAAATAATGTTTTGTTTGTAGTGGTTGTTGAAAATAGTGTGTTTGTGTGTAAAATTGGATCAAAGCGTGGTCAAGTCAAAGAGTTGCTAAGTCAAAGCTTTTTCTACCA